>JAQIWZ010000698.1:0-16581 GCA_034697245.1 Malaconothrus monodactylus | reverse complement strand
AGTGTGCGGTCATTGAACTCATTTAAATGTCTTTTTATTGTGTTTTCATTGCATCACATTTTGAAGTTTTAATAATAGAACTTATCAATTGATTAACAAAACTGATAATAAATTTAAGATTTTTTATCAATTAATTGTTACGAAAAATATTTAAAAATTTTATTTGAAGTGAAAAAATAATTGATTTGCGAAATAATAAACGAAAGGTTTTAATCAATTTCTATAGAAATTTTTTATAGAAATTATTTATAAATTAAGTTAAGCCCAAAAGTTGTTAATATTTATCACATTTTGAGATATTATTAAAGATTAGATCAAAAACCTTTCGATAGCATTGACTAAAAAAGTTTTTGCTTAAAAATAAAAGTATTCAAAAGTAAATATGTATTGAAAAAAAGTGTTTACTATTAAATAGTGCGTAAAATGCGATACATTTATAGCCCGTTTGACACACTTTTGCTCTAAAACAAAACACTTTAACCAAATATTTAGTCTTGAAATATATTGAATTTGATTAAAATCTGCTCAAATATGTTTGAATCAAGTAATAGTGCATTTCTTTTGGCCGGGCTTTCGTTCGGTTTTGCGTCATTTGTTTATATATTTTATGGACCAAAACAAACGGAAAAATCGACCAAAACTTCTAAATTCAAAAGTATTATTCATTTATTTATTTATTTATTCAATAAATTTTCTTTTATTTATTTAATTAATTAATTAATTGATTGAATGAAAGGAGCGATTAATGGTTTATACAATTTTGGGAATCAATGTTTCATTAATTCAATACTTCAATCATTAGCCGCCTGTAAATCAATGCTATTATGGCTTAATTACGCAAATGTATTGCATAATGAAAGCAATAATAGTCTCACATATCAAGTACTCAATACACTCAATGGTAAGGATTCGCTATTTCTCTCTCTTTCTCTCCTCTTTTTTATACTTTATAAGCGTTAGAATCGATCGATTATTTCGATTTTTGCTCTAAACTAAAAGAAAAAACTTTTGAAAAATAACTCTTCTCTTTTGCTTGACTTGAATTAAAAAAAATACTTTTGATATAAAGTTTCTCAACTTATTTATTACTTTAGTTTGTTATTAGAAAATATAATTAATTTAGTTTCACATTAATGTGTTTGATATCAATTATAATAATGGTCTCAAAAGTGTGTTTCCATTCGAGATATAAAGATAAATATTTGATCAAATCCTGAAATCAGTATGTGTTTTACTTGAGCTAATCCTCTTTTGTTCTTAATTGCTCATTTTTCAAATGAATTTCATGATTAATAATATTTCATTAGATGTTTGAGTTTGAAGTAAAAGTTTGCGTAAATTTTTATCCTCAAAACCCAAAATGATCGTTAAACTGATGGAAAGTTTCTTTTCCTCTATTGTTACTGCAATTCATTTTCTAATCACTTAATGATAATGGACTGCTTTTTATCTTATGGTCTTTTTTTTGTTACCGCAGTTCTTAATAATTCAAAAGTTTGCGAAGAATCGTCTTATAGTCCAATTGATGTTCTCAATGCATTGCGAGCTCACAAGTGGACCATTTCTAACGAAGAACAGGTAATGTATAGGATCGATAACAAAATGATTCATTATTTTCAAAAAATATTTAAAGTGTTTTCTCAAATTCAAATTTATTTTTATTTTTATTTTTGGTTCATTTATTTGATGGTGAATTAGGACGCATTTGAATTGTTGAATGTTCTCACTTCAACACTAGAATGTGAATTGTACTCATCATTACCCGTCTATTCTTTAAGAGATGCTCTCCTAATAGAGGTTTGTTATTGGATTCTCTTTTTTAGTTTAGTTTTATTTGGTTTGTTTGAGTTTAAATCAAGAAGAATGATGAGAATTGATGAGACAATTGTGAATATTTTATTTTTTAGGAGCTTATCGCAGTCTCACCTGAAACAAGCCCTGCTATACGCACGCGAGGCTCAAATCTGAATTCCTTTGTGGATAATCGAATTCCTAAGTCATTGCCTACCAGAGGAATGCTTGCGAGTCAAGTATATTGTAGAAAATGTTGCTATAAATATCCCTTACATTTGGACACTTTCGACACAATATCTCTCGTTATACCCAATAACATATTTGGAGTTCCGCTACAATTACAGGACTGTCTCAATAAGTTTGTCAGCAATGAAATAATACATGAAGTCATTTGCGAACGTTGTTCTCAAATAAATTCAAAATCTGATAGTAATTATAAATCTGCTTTTGTTAAAAAATTAAACTTCGCTAAAATGCCACAACTTCTATGTCTACACATTCAACGTCTTGTTTGGCTCAATAATGGACAGCCATTAAAGCGTTGCGAACACATTACTTTTCCTGAATATCTCGATATGGATTCATACGTCTATCATTCACAAAAGTCAAGTTCTGAATTGACTTCTTCAACATTTAATAACGTTGGTCTAATTGGTGGTGCTTCGACACCAGTTAAAAGAGTGTCGCGACCCACAGACCTCTCACTTAATGCTCAATTGGCAAACGTTGGACTCGAAAATGGCCAACGATCAGTGATAGCTAAATACAAATATAAGCTGTGCTCAGTTATAGTCCACTTGGGAGACGCTTCTTCTGGTCATTTCATTTGTTACAGACGTGGGACTGAAAAACATAATGAATTGAAATGGTTTTACACTTCGGATACTAACGTACTGGAAGTCAGTCTATCGGAAGTTCTTAACAGCTCTGCTTATATGTTATTTTACGAGAGGATTAAGAATAATCATTAATGAAGAATTAATTTCTCAGACTTTTGTTTTATGATCTCTCGATTCATTCAGAGATTATTGACTTTGTTATAACTTGTATTACAGTTTTATATTAATGTATATATATTTCTAGTCATAATGTAATAAATAATAGCAAACTATATATAAATAGATTAAGAAAAAACTGCGAATCATTTGATTCATCACAACTTTTGTTTAGATAATTAAATAAACGAATTGAATAACAGAACCTTTTCGACTCAATGACAATATTATTTAATACACTTTTATGAAACGCAGTATCACAGCTCAGTAATAGTTGAGAAGTCTATTAATTCATTAAGAGATGAGAACATCAGGCATTAGAACCGTAACAATTAATAACAATTGCGTCGCGATATCGACACTATATTATTATCCTTTATATATACACATCATTCACGTTATGAAATACACTTGATTAGTCTTTTTATTTATTTATCTAAAAATGAGTTTATGCATAACTCTTATAAGTTGTACAAATTGGTCGTAATTCAAAGTAATTCATTTGACGCTTTTGTGCCATTTAACAAGTTTTTACGTTGGAATGGCTGACGGTTTAGAGGCACAGAACGAGTTCACAGATCAGTCCAATTAAATAATTTGATTAATTAATTAGACTGACGTTGTCTTGAATTGTCAAACTCTCATTTCTTGTGCCAATGAATGCCTTTGTTGGTGTCCAAGAGTAGCACTATTGCCACTAGTATTGATCACATTAATAGTTGAGAGTTTATGCTCACCACGAGGTAATGTTCGACTTGGATTGCTATGAAATGTACTGTTGGCCATTGAGACGTGAGCAGAAGATCTATTCGATGCCGATATAGGCACATGACATGATAGTGGAGACGGTGGCTCTTGACTAATCACCATTGAATTGTGAGAATGCTTTTGTGCATTTGTGATTCCGTGCACATAATCGCTTGTGATTGCATTGGCGTGAAGATGAACCGTTGATGGACTGCCATCAATAGGCGCTGAGTGATGCTTAAGTGGTGAGTGTGAGCTCGGGTTCTTTGTCATACTTAATTCATCAATCTTTTGTACCTTCGAGTTTGAAAATGTAACTCAATTTAGACTTAAATCAATTGATATTTAGTATTCAAGAAGAAAGCAACTCTAAAGTGGTGCAAATATACAATACCTGATAATTCTTTCGTATTAGCTTTGCTTCTAATCGATTCTTATCTCTCTGATAGAAGACTCCGGCAAAGACGAGTACGTTTAGAATTAGTAATGAGCAGCCAATGGCAATGGTAACACTGAGGGCAGTGGAATAACTTCCTTGTTGCACAATCATAGAAACAGAAGCATTAGTAGGACTGCCATTATTAGATCCCGAATCTAAGGCACTTTGTTGATGAGTTTTATCAGCTATTACTGATGCAGTACTCGTCACTATAGAATACAAGTTCGTAACATTAGAACCACTATTTACTGACGATAGATATGGACCAACAGTTGCATCAATATTCATATCATTGCTCGATTGTGTTGTAAAGTAATGGCTTAATGGGGTGGGAGCAGTCAATGTGCTCGAACGAACAATACCATCATAACTAAGTGGATCGTCATGAGCCTTAACATACATACAACACAATATCAGTTATAAAATATTACTTTCATTTATATCAGTCATTTCTTTTTCTTTCATATTCTTTCTCCTCATTATTGCCGGACTATAATCTTTAAGATATTCTTTATTCTTACCTCTAATAAATGATGTTCTTCAGCAGAAGATGGACCGGCTGTGTGGAGTTGTGGCAAGAGATTAAGCCAATATGAAAGTCTATGAGCGTGATAATGATCTCGAGTTTTAGGCTTCATCGCTATAAAAACATAATGAGATATTATTCACTCGATTTATTATGAATACCATTTTACCAATCGTTAAATATTGCTGTTGTATTTCATCGTATTGAGGCCACTGTACTCTTTCGAAACGATCTCTTCCTTTACCACTTTTGTCATCACTGTTTGAGTTTGAATTGGGATCTCTGACATGTTTGCAAAGAAAGAAAACAAATTAAAACTGTCGAACAGATGATTAATATTAATAATAATAATAATAATAATAAGCAATCGGAATGACATTTGGGTGTAATTTCAATTTCATATATTCTTCAGACTTATTCTTACCCAGACTTAGCGAAGTTAGTCCAATATGTGATTACAGCTTCTGATAGAGTGCTTTCAGCTCTAGAATAGTTCTTAGTGAAAAAAGATAATTGCATTCCTGTGACCAGAGGTGCTCCGAACAAATATGCCAAGTCTTGTCCATGAATACAACCTGAACGAGAACTAAAATCTCCCTCTTCTGTTTGATAAGCAAAATTATAGAAATAAGTATTGCGTCTAACTCTTGCGTGCATCAAACCGGCACGTATTATCGGTGCTACTACTAATGCATCGCCAAATGAATCAGCTATCGAATCAAATGTACTGATTGGATGAAGTGCTGGTCGCGTCCAATCTGTGTATTCATTCACTATTGTCAAAAATATCTCCTAAACATGAGAACAAAGAAAGGAGAAAAAGGAATTGAGAAAAGAATTGAACGTTTTTTGAAGGGAATGAGTGTAATCTATATCCGTTTTACTTGTAAGTGGTAGGAAAATAAGTTCCTGACTAGAGTTCGCAATAGTCTATCCCTTCGCGATGGATCGATACCATGTCGTTCATCAAGCATTGTGAATTGATTATATGACTCTATTTTTGTTACTCCAAACAGCAGATCGTAATTCCCATAAAGAGAGTTGTATTCAGACATCAGTAGCGCCGGATCGTTGGGAATCACAATCCCGTCTACCACTGGCCCGAATGCTGTTAAATGAGTCGGAACTTTAAGATCGACAGCAATTATATCTTCAACTGATCTCTGACGAAGACAGTCAACCATAAGTGAATTCTTGTCAGGTTCATCAGGACATCGCAATGCTTTGGCCAAATTCCTTGAATGGCTGACAGCATCTGAAGCGATAGCCCAGGGAGACAGCGCTGAACCACTTTGCATAATAGCGCGATGAAATAATCCTTAGAAATAATAATACAATTTCGTGTCTCAACTCAGCTAACATTTATTTAATTTGTCAAACCTCTAGCCATAGGCGATAGCATCAAGAAGTTGACACACGCCGCCCCGTGACCATGTCCTATGATCGTTACATTAGTTTCGTCTCCACCAAATTCTTTTATATTCTCTTGAATCCAGTGCAGAGCTGCGACCTGATCCATTAAACCAAAATTACCTCTGGCTGTGCCGTCAAGTGATGGAAAGAAACCTTTTAAATATAACAATATTCGAATAAGAAAGAGATCTTTGCAATTTCAGGTCCGAAACAGAAGCACTACAAATACTGATTGACACATGAATTTAGCTTATTTTTCACTACATGATAATTGTGTGGCATAATTGAGAAAAACTTTCAAGAATGGGTCACTGTTTTTATTTTGAAAGTTTCTTACGGAATATAAAACCTCTTTATATATTCACTTTTTTCTTCAATACTCAAGTCATTTGACTTTCACGAAAGCTTTGCAGAGTTTTTTAGCTGACTTGAAACTATCATTTGAATTTTTGAACATTATTTCAGTAATATATTTGCCTGTATTTCACTTGATTTCCATAAGATTTGAGGAGTGAGTCAACTCAAGTATATTGAATACACGGTATATTTTATATATAGTTTATATAATACCGATAATGCTGTATAAGAAAAGAGTTTGGCTATAATAGAAAACAAGAGCGATAGAAAAATGCACGGAAGGCAAAAACAATAACCCAAAAGAACACTTCACTGCTAGTAAATACACAGTAAATACACAGTAAATACATAGTAAATACATAGTATGCTTCTACTGATCTTATAATTCTCTAATTAATTGACTTGATTTTCTGCTTTTATTACTTTGCAACAAACTCTAATTTTTTCTATTTACAAGTCCTCTAAGTTATACTTGAGTTATACTCTCATTCGCACCAATATATTATCAGAATCACAGCAATTTATATTTTGAAATTCTTTGTTACTTTATTTCTAACAATTCTTGTTTTTAATGCCTAAGTTTGTAAGTATAAAACGATTTAAATCTCTCTGCGATCCTATTATACACTTAAAATAATTTATTGAATTGCTCTTTTCATAAAGAATCTCAATGTATATAATATGCAAATAAACAATATTCTTATTGTTTCTAAAGAATATAGTTATTGAATTTTTGGCTCCAATATATTCTAAATTCTATGTTAAAGTTGATATTAATTCAAATTGAGTTTGATTTGGTTAAATTAGGTTAGGGTTAAACCAATGAAACTACATTAAAGTAACATTGAAAACAAACAAAAGAATGTTTAAGAGAAGGAAAACATAGAGAAACGAGTGAAGCGACTGAGAGAGGGTTCAAACTTGTGCAAATACAAAATAATTAAATAACCGCAAGTTCACAAAGCAAAACACACTGGAGGCTGATTTGCCGAATGCCAGTTAGTTTAGGTTTTCAAATAAAGGCAACTGCACTCTATTTTATGGTAAAATTTTAAAGTAATTCTACTTTTCAATAAGAGTTACTGTATTTACACTAACAGTTTCTGCCCTACACTAAAGCTTTAAAATCACTTTTAGTCAGAAAATTGAATTTATAAAGTGAGACAACAATATTTTCATATATTATTCAGATGTTATTAGTTGTGAGTTTTGATAAATTATTTTGAAAACATTTTACGAGAAGTAATAAACTTGAGCACAAACACCAAATTCATTTTTGTAAACACAATTTTCAATTTATTTATCGATTGGATTTCAAGTTTAATATGAAAAAAAGTAGAGCTGAACCAATCGTAAAGTTAACGCAAAGATTCATTCATTCTATTTTGAGAAGAAAAAAAATTATTTGCTTTGATTAATAAATCACAAAAAGGACATTTAAATAATGCATTAGCTATTTATGCGTCATTTTATTGTATAAAATGCATGAATTATATCATTTCTAAACAAATTAAATGATGAAAAGTTAATGAGCTTATAGTAAGTTATGATTTAAAGGGTTTTTATTAACGACTGTTTCTGAACTGAACACATAAACACTGATAGAACTAAGCCGTAAATAGTAATTAGGAGGACTATTACGACTGTTACTTCAATTTGATCGGATTGAGGTGTTCTTTAGAATGACTTGTAATTCAAACTGACAGGCAAGAGAATGGAATTCAGATGATCGCCATCACAATCGCACAAATGGTTCGGATTTAGGGTGAAGTGAATGTAACGGCTCAACATTGAATGAACACTAATGTCTCTCACCTAAAACACCGATCCTATAATTTATGGTGACAACCACAAAGTTGGCATAACTGGCTAGAACTGATCCATCATAGGAAGAACCTGAGTTCCATTCATATGATTCTCCATGAATGAACATAAGCACTGGTAGACGAAGCGGTTCTCTTCCAACTGTCAAAACAAGAAGAAATTAATATAAACGCGTTAGGCTATAGTTGAGTAGACTTATGATTAAATCGATTAAATTTTATAATTACTAAAATCGAAAGAGAGTAAAATCGAGGGATGAATTCATACTTCCTTATTATTTATTGTTATGCAAACAACGCTAGAATCACAAAATCAATGCATAGCAGCTATGACTTTCCTTTACGATGTCATTACATGTGAAGCAAGTTTGATATTTGTTTGTATTAGTGATACTGCTATATGAGAGCAACCATTACTTCACTAAAAATGTAATTCACTCTTATAGTTGACTCGTAGAGCAAAAACTACAATAAGCCTAATCGTAATAACATATTCTTATAATTTTCTTTCTTTGATTATAATAGTTAACAAATTATTTGAATTCGATATTTATTTATAAAGACTTTTCGATTTAGAGCTACAGTGCGATCGAAAACCTTATAAGTAACTAATTTTAAATGTAAAATAAAGTAATTTCTCATTTAAGATTCTATTGTAAGCAATTATTCTTATGCTTGATGTGATGCATAGCAGCAGTTAATGGAATATTGCATCCATACTAAAGCTTCAAAATAAAGGGAAAACGGATTCGTTTACTATATCTTTGACTATATTTAAAGGAAGTGAGACTGTCGTAACTGAACTGTAAATTCAGTTCTCAAGTAGTAAACGGCCGACTTAAGTATCAATAAAATAATAAATGAGAACAAATAGCATGAGTAGTATTAAAAAAATATTGATGTGTTTATGTGTTTATGTGTTTAATTCAGAAAATAAAGCCAAAGAAAAATATGAATTTTTAATATTAAGTAAATGATAGCCTTAATCATAAGTGTAAACTCGAATTTAACGCAATAGAAAGTTATCTTAACTGAAATCTGAACTCAAATTTCATGAGATATACACTGAACTTCTTAATAGTGCAGTTCACAGGAGGACATAACAAGTCTATGAAATAAGATAAGGGAATTGAAGAGAAACAGCAGTGACTTCAATGGGAAGGTATAGTTAAGTGATGAAAATAAAGAGTAGAAAAGCACTATAATAGTAGTAGAGACCTGAGGACATGCAATTCTCAGAGTCTTTTCTATCAAACTGCAGCTCAAATGCGTTTTCAGCTATTGAAAAGGGAGTCTCCATTCAGATAAACTCATAGTTTGGTCTTATCTCAATCAAAGACTAGCGACAGCTTCACCTAAATTTCTTGAGAATTAAAACCTACTAAAGGCTTATCCACATAAAGGCACAACGAAAGTAACCCATTCATAATTATTAGGAGACGGTACGTTTGTATAGACACTAAATTTATCTTTAGGTGAGTATTTCTGTCATTCAAATTTCTTCTTTAAATAGCCTCTGAAGATAAAAACCGACAAAATAACAGTATTAATAAAGCTATTGAATAGAAGGCATTAAACTTTTTATAATTAAAAGAAAACAAAACATTATCTCATATTTTGAAGTTTCATAAATTAAATTTATTATCATTTATTCAACCATAAACTTGAGTAAAAAATTATTTTTGAATAATATGTAATTTATTTCTCAATTTTTTTTCTGTCATTCAAGTATAAGCAATGTTAAAATAACTAATAATACAATTCTATACTTTATAGCAAAAGAGTTAATTGAAAGAATCTAATATTTGTCATAGAATTGTTTAAATTAAAAAAAAAGATATGCAAAATTGTTTTATTGAAGTTTATAATTATAACTTAGCTCTATCGGGAACTCTATTCATTTTGTTTAGTCAATTCACAAGTTATGAATTCAAAACTATGCAAACATAGTATTGCCCTCATGTCTGATGTGTTATGTAGGAAAGCACTAAACGAACAGATTATCCAAATAGTAAAGAAAATCTTTAAATGAAATGCTTATAATTAAATGAAAATTTAGCAAATTTTTAATTTTTATTTATTTATTTATTTTTTTTGCCTAAAAATTTTTAGAATTAATTTTGCTATCACTTAGCGACAGAAATAGTGCAATATTTACTTATTATTCATTGTAATAAATTTTATTTATAGATAAATATTAGCTCAAGGGATACACAAATTAACTGAAGCGTAGGACTAGATCTCAAATTATTTAGTGATAAGGATTTTGAAGCAGTGCTGTTTTAAGTATATCTATGTTCTGAAAACAATGCAAAAAAGATTATTTGCATCGCTTATGAATAAATTTAATGTTATTTTCAATGAGCAGATTCTGTTTTATTCGCTAAAGTTTAATCATATTTTCCCTTTAAAAATGAATTGAATATACAGTTTCTGAATACAGTTGAATTCAAAAAATTTAATCTCAGGTCAATCCCCCTTTCAAATAATAGATATTCTTCGAATCTCTTTCTAAGAATAGTCTCTTTTGTAATGAATTTATGCCTTAAGATATCGACTCAACATTTTTTTTCTACTTATTAGACTTAAGAGCACTTCTTAAGCACAGAAGAATATATATTTCTGACTTAAGGACTCATTAAGAATATAAATAGATTATCACAAACGATATCAAATTAGACTCGAATATTAATTGCAGTGATATTAGAGCATAAAACTAATAACTATTTTAGGCAGTATTTATTGAATGAGATTTAATATGAATAATAGTTATAATTCTGTATAGAATTCTGTATAGGAATAACTGGAAGAAATGTAATGCTTTGTAACGCTTTCTTTACAAAAGCTAAACCATTTCAGTAAGAAATCCAAACAGTGAGATCACCTACACATCAAAGAGGTCTTTGCTTCACATCACATCCCAGTTATAGTGATATATAAAGAAAAGAACGTAAAAGTTGGGTTATCTTTTTATTCTTTTTTGCTTTATATGAAATAAATAGAGTAGTGAAGAATTCCCAATGGATTATTTGCAATCATTGGTATTGAACTAAAGATTTACATTTTGTCCTTTCACAACATCTACTTTAATATGTATGTGAACTGAAGCGTGATATAAATGGAAAATTAAGATTAAGTTTTTCAAGATTGCTATTGAATATCTTATAAAAATATCTCATTTGAATCTCGACACTACAGTTTTCATAAATCTTTTGGCATATAATTTAGACTTAGGTATAGACAGGAAGCGTCGCATTCAAGCTTAAAAATGTTTGCATAGTTCAAATTAATAATATCTAATAAGTTGGCTCATTTTCAAATCTCTTTCTCAACCATAATTTTACTTTCTCGAGATTTCGCTGCCTTAACATAACTTAAGATAAATAGATTTCGTAATTTTGATGATTGCGTTATATTAACAAATCTGAACTACTGTTTAGCTATAAAATCCTAAAAAGTTACCGAAATAATAGAGGGGAAAAGATGAAGAAAGAATGAGAGAAAGGGTATAATTTTCAAAGTTATTTGATATGCAATATTAATACTAATCCTCTTAACGAAACTCGTTTTTCTGGAAAAAGTGATTACAAGTTAGAATATGCTCTGATCACAAATGATCAGAAGTTCAGTCATATCATATTATATTATACATAATATTTAAGTCCTCATATCGTTAACTCACAACTGATTTGATTTGAGATTATTTATAGAAATCAATTTAATGATGAATATATACTGCTACTTAATCATTAATTTTGTTTTTTAATCGGAAACTCGTTCAAGTAAAAAACTTTTCAATTTTAATGCTTCAAATTTGATTAAAAAATATAGACTTATATCGGTATATAAGGCATAAGTATATGACGCAAAACAAGTTTCGATGCATTTTTAGTAGCAGTTCAATAATTAATCTCAAAATTGAATTGAGTTTTCTTTAAAAATAAGAAATGCAGAAAAGTCTGGATAATAAATGCAATACGAAATGAGTTGCAAATGAAATTAGAATATTTCATAAGAAAAAAATCAACATTTTTAAGTAAATTCACTGATCTTTGATTAGTTAAAGTTTTTTTAAGTCTAATTTTTGATTCGTCTTTCGAAACTTAGCTTTTATTGCAAAAGAATCCTATAATAAACATGCATTCAATTTACTTTTGTATGAAATGATTATTAGTAAGAATTTGAAGATAGACTTTTCTAACATTTAGTTACAAAGAAACGTTAGTTCAATGAATTTAAGATAAACTTTTTCAAAGAATCAATGACCTAATGGATAAAATGTCGTTATTCAGTTGATAAATAGATAACACGCAATTCTCAATGCAATCAAAACATAGAAATGTAGGAATTATTTAATCGCACTTAACTAAAAGTCTAAAGCAACTGAAGATCGATATATTGATCGATTATTTATTTGATGTGACGTCTATTTACATTAGGGCCCGATGTGGGTAAAGGCAGCCAATGGCAAATACACATTTTGCCACTTTAAAGCTTTGTTGTGTAGTCATTATATTTCTTATTTCCTATTGATTCTCAATGATCTCTTTCTAGTCTATCAGGTTTTTACCGTTGAGTAACAGTAAATCTACGGAACATATGTGTTACTCATTTTAGACCTATTTCTTTCATTTGAAAGTCAAATATCGACAAATAAAATGAATTGATATCAAATTTACAATAGATATACTGAGAATTGGATCCAAAATGAAACTCATAGATGTGTTGGCCATTCATGTTTATGAATATAAGTTTGCGATTACATAACAAGTTTATTCAGTCATAGAAAACTAACATAAGATCAATGAAATTTCCACACATTTTACATAAGTTTGTGTTCAGTAAATATGAGCCAATGATCAGTCGTAGCTTTTTTGATAACTATACCATTTGAAAAATAAAATTGACTTTTAGGTATCACTCAGTTGACAATTGATTTGAAAATTGGGATCTCATTTATAGACTGAATGATTTATATGTAGCGTTGACAACGACGCATCTAATCCATTATACTTATTCAATAAAGTGTATGTATAATACATTTCACTTTTTGTGATTCTTTGTAAAATACTGAACAAAGAAAATTCGTGTATTTTCATCAACACGATTAATGTTTAATTATGGGTTTAATCATAGGCTCATATTTCAATAGTAAGTATCAATTTGAAAATGCTTGATAACATTTTATAAGGATAAAGTCATCCCACATATAAGCATAAATTTTTAAAATTGTTTACTAAATTTCAAAATAAATCTTGATTTCACAATTTCAACATCAAAATTAGTTTATCTAAAAATAAAAGTTTGAGTATATCAGATCTATGTATTGACTCCTCGTTAGGATATTTTTAAAAAAAAATCTGGTAGATTGATAGTGCACTTGGGACGAAATGGTTGGATTCGTTAGAGAAAATCTGAATAATCTTGCTGTGCATTAACGAAAAAATGTAGAGAACAAGCAATGAATGATATTTAGTGCTGTACTTCGTTTAAGAGTTCAATAACATTTGTTTAAAATCCAAAGTTTTACTCAAGGATCAAATTTTAAGTCATGATTCAGAAATTAGGTATAAAAACAGATAAATAATTATTAAGTAATCCATTAGATGTTTTAAAATTTAGTGCTAAAAAGTACTAAAGAAGTCGACGACTTAAGTGATATTTCTTATGATCTTTTTTTATAAGGCTTATAAAAGCCTAGATTAAGAATTAAATGTCAAAGAAAATGAAGGTAATGAATATAAGACGTACATAATTAGCCGTTTTGTATAAGAACTTATCTAATGATTGAATTTTAATAAGAAGAAACCCACAAAGTTATATCGGATTTAAAATAGAACTAGAACTTTACTGAACTAGAAAAAATACTAAATATTTGACTGATTTGATACATTGTTTTATTAAATTTCTTATATAAGAGTTCAGAATAGCATGACTTTAAACCCACATTTTTCTCATTGCTCGTAATATCTTTCTTAACGAAAGGGCATTCAATTACTATAAGGAAAGGGACAAAAGTTAGAGTAAAGATAAAATATAAAAAAGTTAAATTACTTTTTTTAATATAAAGCTTCTTATTCCCTAAAGTGAATGGTCTCGAATGGATGCCAACCTTGCCATAGAAAGGCTATAAAATGCTCTTCTAAACTGAAAGATTAAACTATTCTTTTGCTATTAGACAAAGTGTGCTTTTCAACTCTAAATGGATTATAAAATATAACTTAAATATTATAATCAAATTTAAATCATACGAATTTTACTTTACAAATGATACATTTTTCATCTCTAAAAACTTCTCTTCAAATATTTTTTTTGATCAATTATTTTCTACTCAAATAAAACTTTAAATAATTATTATTTCAAAAATATTCTTTAAAATTGAATTATTCTTTCGTTGAATATTAGAGAAAATTTTGAACAGAAATGCTTTTCTTTAGCATTCATTAAAAACTAATATTAAATAAGTTGAAAAATATCAATCTTTTCATTCATAAATATAAAATAATTACTGCATCGTAAGCAAATAAGTCTTATTAAGGATTTTGTTTTTCTAAAATAATAATTACATAGTTTATAGAATGTATGCTCTCATAGAATAGACTAACATTTGAATGTAATAATTGGTTTCAACGTCTTTTGTCTGCATTGAAGTCGAGCGAAACTTATGTTCCATTATTTCAGAGTATCCTTCAATTATTGTTGAGTACAGGCGTTGTCAGAAGAATAGAAGATAGAAATGACTCGAATGTCTCAATTCAATGTTGACTGCATTTCATACACATTGATATCACATCATTAGAACATTAGTTTTTAGAGCAAATGAAGATTTTCCCAAACAGTCAAAACCAAACTTGAATCAAAATTCTTGAAATTTGAATCAAAATTATTGAAATCTAAATCAAAATTCTTGAAACTTAAATAATTTCAAAGAATTAAGAATTTTATTTCAAATGAGTTGACTTTGTTATTTAAAAACTTCATCTCATAAATAAAGACACTCAAAATATTAAATGTGAATCAATTTATTTAAAAATGTCTTCAATTTGTTAAATAATGTTCTTTTAAATTGAATTTGTGTCAAATTTTGAAAATTAGAATTTTTCTCTTGTAAAATGTGGTTCTTTTGCATAATTGTGCAGAGAAAAAATGAAAGAAAAACTAAATTGATCAAAGCATTAGAGCGAATGGTGACCAGCCAACCGAATAAATAAGAGGATCAACTCAGAGCTTTCACTACTACAACACCAGTTTTTGTACAGTCACTCTAAAAATAATATGTCTCTGAGTAATCCCCGAAAGATGCCTAAAGAGCTTATTTTTGGGGTTTGCCAATTAATTCAATGTGTGATCAATATCTTATATTTTAAATATCATTAATAAACTTTAATTTTTATGCTTTCTCTCAACTTTTATCTCTCCGGACTTTCCGGAATCAATGCATAATTTTTTTGAGTGACTGTACAAGAGTTTGACGTTTGGCTTCAAATATATAAATAGAGAAAAGCCTAAACATTCAAATTTTTTCAACTAATGCTAACAGTATCGTAAGTAAGAGATGAAAAAATTAGCTAATCATAGATAAGAGAACAAGTGTTCACTTATAAGTTATAAAGTATTTCAAAGATATATAAGAAAAGTGAGAATCTGAATACCAAAAACTTATAAAACTTATTATAACTTCTAAAAAAATTTAATCATAAGAATTATTGTTTATAGTTTTGCAAAACTTTAAAAGCTTTCAAAACCTTAAATTATATTTAGATTGTTATTCAGGTACTGATTATAGCTTTTATTTAATTGTATATGTGTTCCATAACATAGCAGTTCCATAAAATTCTGCTCAATTTTATTCTTTTGTTCCCTAGAATCGTATTTCCAAATAATTAAATCTTAGATTTTTTAAACTTTTAAAAACTCACATAAAATTTGAGTGAAATATAATCGTTTCCTTTTATTAAAATTCATGTAACTTTCAGGTCATGCAAGTATTATATGTCATAAGTATTTAATTGTTTGAGTAATTATTAATTTTATGAACAGTTTTTCAGATTATTTAGAGATTGCTTTCAAAATATAAACGTTGAGAAACTCGTATTTATTCTGATAAATAGAAGAATCTTTAAAATTGATTTATGTGTTTTAAGTTTATGTCTTCAGAAAATAAAATACAAAATCAAATCAATGCAAATGATGAACTTTTGAGTTTACATTCAATAAAACTTTTATAAATTAAGAAATATTGCTTCCCATTAGTTTTTATTTAAATGTATTCATTGATTTTATATTTTTGGCGCAAGAAATTATAGTAGATATAAGTTTAAAGTTTTTCATCATTTTAAAAGTATAATTTTAAAAACTTTTTAGTCAAAAATTTAAATTAAAAATTTGTTTTAAATGAAAATAGAGAGTAGGAGTGACTGCTATAAAACCTGTTTGAATAAAAACAGATGCGATGGCATTAAAATTATGAACTCTAATATTTCGTAT
>JAQIWZ010000697.1:0-16598 GCA_034697245.1 Malaconothrus monodactylus | reverse complement strand
AGACCACAGACCACAGACCACAGACCCTAAATGAAGCATAAAATGGTTTTCAAAAAACAAACCCCATCTAAACCTCAATTCGGAAAGTGGACCAATAATTGGTCGACTGATTGCAAATGATTCTCAAAATTGGACCTCAACTTCAGTTCTGGAATAAAATGTTTGAAAACATTGGATCAAATAATAACTTAAAACCAATATTATTTTCGATTTGAAAAATAACTTAAAATTAAAAAAAAGAACCTCAAGAGTCCTGTTATTTACACATTTAGGTTACGGTCAATTTGTATCGGAATAGGAATGCAGTAATTGATAACATTTGGAATTTAAATAATTAAATCAATTTTGGGCTAATTTTGATTGAAAACACAAAATTAAAATATAAACAAAATTAAAATTATATATTAATATACATTGATCTATAGGTTTATTCATTTTATGGATTGAGAGCTGACGACGAGTCAACAATTTAGTAATAAATCCAAATTTTAATTAAGTTTTTCAGTACTTTCTCCGTAACAGTGTTTGGCTTTTGGGTCGCGATAAGAATTTTCGTGTTGAACAGAAGCCGAAGAAGTTCGACATTTGGTGAGACAAAGTTCGAAGTGATCGGTAATACTGGCCATCAATACACTGAAGGTTTCAGAAGTCTTTTGGCCAACGATTTTAGTTAATAAAGGCTTTTTGGAGGGTTCCAGACAGCAGGAGATGCAGTACTCGTATATCGCACAACAGCCGTGAGACTAACCATTCATTCAATCATATCAAGTATCAAATATGAAATATCAATATTAAATTGTATTGTATTATGTATTGATGTCTGAATTGATGCATACCTGGCATGTGTCACACGAATACAATTTGGTGTTAGTGTTGGTCTCATCGCAACAACCGGTGAGCAGAACGTCTTTTCGATGACAAACAAATCCTCTGTCGTCTGCGATCAAGACTTTGCCCTGAATTGAATTGCGACACTTAAGACCTGTGAAGTTGTTATCATTATTCATATCTTGATTGAGATTAAGATTTTGTTGAATCGATTCATTCAATTTGAGTCTAATGTCGAACTGATTGATGTCTACATCGCTTTCGTATTCATACAAATTGGCAGACATTGACTTCACATGATTTCGGTCTCGAATTAATGACAATAAGCAATAAGTGAACGAAAGCGTAAAAATTAGGGCCAAAACAATGCGCTTTCGCAACAATCGCACTATTATTTTGAATATTTGTAAACTATTTGTTAGGATTTGTCCAACTATTCCACTCTTTGTTAACTCGATTATCATTTTCATTACCCATTACTTTAAATAATTCAATAACATTTTAATTAACAATAATAACAATAATAATAATAATAATAATATTGATATTTATCAAAGTATTGCTCAAACATCGCATCCATTTATTACGTAAAACTAAAATCTCATTTTTGGTGAGAGCCCTACCATTTGTTCACTTATTTGCGCGACAAATATAAATTGAAATAACATTCATTAATTACGTTAAACTGAACTCAACTTTTTGTGACCCAACCCTTTCTTACGCTGTTTTACTTATTGAAAATAGACTTTTTTTGTCGACCTGTGCCCATCCCCCCATCCCATCCCAACCCTCACTCAATCCCCACCCTATCACAGCATTACGTAATTAATGGCTCAAAACTAATAATAACAAGAGCGCATGTGTTTTCAAATATGATTTGATTGACTCATTGACTCATTGACTAAATTCAAAATTAATGGTCAATAAGTTTTTGATTAAATATTATTATAATTATTAAACATAATTTAATTGATATTAATTAATAAATAATTTGAAATAATTAATTATTTATATGAATATTACGTAATAATGAGCGAAATGTCCAATAAATTGAGAGATTTTTTAACGCCAAAAATAAATCAATTTTAGAGTCGTTTAAATGTGAAACAGGTTTGAATGAATCAAACAATTGGATTGAATTCGGATTTTTGACATTTCATTCAAATCTATTCATTAATAGACCAAATGTTGACTCAAGTGAAGGAAAAGCACTTTATGTTAAGGTTTGAATTGATTTGAATGACTTTCCCATAAATGTTATATTATTTTTGTTATTATTATATTTTTTCAAACATTAAATGAATAATAAATAAAGAGTTAAATAATTATTTTAGATATGATTGAAATGACGCACACTTTATAAATATTACAATTTATTTATAATTAAATGATTCAGAATGTGATTCACAATGCATTCAAGTCATTGAACACTTTATCTACGAATGATTTGATTGAGAAAAGTCTTAAACCGAAAATTGGAGAAAAATATTTGTCTGAAAAACAATTAAAGTTTGAAGAAAAGAACGAAATGTTTTATTCTTTTGGCCAACACTTCAATGGATGGAAAACTGTTGAAGCGCTCAATAATAGAAGTAATGATTCAAAACTAATGCAATTAAAGAAAAAAGTGTTAATTTTAATAAAACTGTTCACATAATGAATGACATAATCTATTCTTGAGCTGATTATAGGAAAAATGTTCTCAAAGAATCGGTTGGACTTGAAAACTATGACATTGAGACGATTCAAAATTGCAAATATGAACCTTTGACTCGAAATTTAATAAATTATAGAAACTCTGAATCAATTATCGGTGAGAAGAGCAATAATGAAGTCGATATTCATTCGTTGTGTTCTACTATTGGCTCAAATCAAATTTCTTATCAGACAAGTGATAGAAAAATAAGAAAAAATAATTCACTTCTAAACGAATGGTAAATCAAAATATTTTGTTCTTTTTTCTTTTTTGATTTATAATCCTTTGGGATTAATATAATCTATGATTCGTTAATAGTTTAGTTCGTGGTTTCATTGATAGCGAAGCAGAAGTGATTTGTGATACGAGCGCATCATTTTCTGATGACTCGGAAAATACTCAAAAAGAGCAACTCTCACAAAGTTGTCTCAGTTTTATAGACGACTCATTAATAGATAGTCAACGACCTATTGGTCAACTGATTGGTGGTATAGACAGTCGAACCGCTCGAGATATGAAATCAGTTTATTTACAATCAGTCAAAGACAGACTGGTTGGCGATGCCGTCAAATTTAAATTACAATATCAAGTGGATCCCGGTATCGATGTTTTCTCTCAAGAGCCCGACGAAAGCGAGACCTGTGATTACGAATTAGACAGTTTTTGTGTTCCAAATAACTGTATTGTCTATGAAAAATCGCCCGAACCTCAAAGTGGAACTCAATCAAAGTTTGCTTATTTATCGCCATCGCCTCAAATGAAGTTAAGACAAAGAAAAAAGTTTAAGAGAATTATTTTCGATCCATAATCTGATAATTTGCGTGAAATGATCAAATTTTTATTGAATACTTGGAATTTAGGTATAGAAGCCTCACAAATATTGCCGAAATTTAATATTTAATTATTTGATATTCATTTGATAGTTAATAAATTAATTATAAGTTTGAATAAAATTGAATAATACATTATTTTATTGATTGAAATATTTGCAAAATTGAATGTCAATCCAGTTGTATATGTTGTGAAGTAAAAGTATTTAAGGAACTCATGACTCTGAAAATGACTATAAACGACAATAATAATTATCTGCAATAATAAACAAACAAAGCCCTCAATTGGGCTGTAATTGATTGAATTTAATTAAATATAGATCTGAAATAGACATTTGATTTGAGATATCTTTGAGATGATCATCACATTAATTCAATTGACATAACATTTTACTGATGTTTCAATAAAGTTGAGGCACTTGTGTGTCAACTGAATTAAGGGTTTTTTTTGACTCATTTAAACCTATTTTTCTATCTATAAAACTTTGTTATATAGTAATTGAAATAATAAAGAACAAAACAGAAAGATCTTTAAACTAAATAAAGAGCAATGAAATCAAACTATGATTTATAGAAGATTTAAAAATATCACACTTTAACTAAAAATCTTTAAAATAATATTCTTTTGAGTTATTATTAGAAATTGAGTTTCGGACCAAATTTTGTTTAACTAGTGATTAACTTTTAATTTAGATGAAAGCCTTTCTCTTTGGTGGCCGCCAGTAATCTTTCTCTCATTATTTCTTCTGTTTCGTAATTCGGGAGTTTTAGATAATGAGCGCAGGTATTAATTGACGGAAAGGAGTTTTCACTATTGAATACGAATAAATAAATAAATAAATAAATAATTACAATTATCACATTTAAACAATAAAATTAATAGAGACCTGGCGTCAACTTTTTTAACAATAGTGAGACGCGGATGAAGATTAGCTAAACCTCCGGGTGGTAGTGATGAACATCCGGTCGCAAATTGTAGAAATGATTTGCGTTCCTGTCCATTAAAAGCAACCAATACATTGACCAATCGAAGAAAGCCAGGGCTAAATTTATTTAATAAAATAATTGAATCACTTGTTATAAGAGTAATGAATAAGAAACCTTTCTCTGGTATAGCCGAGTTTAGGTTCGGTAAATGCAATGATATCTTCTCGCGTCCAATTGGGAGTCTGTTCGCCACATAACATAAGCCTCACTTCTTCGGGTGAAAAAGAGCCCAATTTAGAAATTGGAAACACGCGATTCACACCATCTGATTAGAGATAAATATTAGATTTAGTCAAAACAAAAAAAATTTAAATGTATATTAAATGACCTCTAAAAGCGTCCATTTGCTTTTTGATTCCAGTGTGAAGAACAAAATCCATCATAAGCTCAACATATTCTTCAACATTATCAATAGTGACTTCTTCGTGTTCTCCGTTTGGCTTTAAATCGACCGAAGAATAGCCGAAGACTCTCGAAGGAGGGCAGTATTGGAATGTGAGCCCTAAATCTTCCAACCGGACAGGAAGTTGTGCTTGAGATAAGGGAATGCATAGATTTCTGATTTGATTATTCCTGTCGTCCCACGTGAGGGAATTGTCAGCCAAAATGCGTTGTTTTAGTTGTGCCAATTCGTTCAATTGTTGTAAAAATCGAGCCTTTTCGAGAAAGAGAAATAAGTCACAAATTCATAACTTTGTGTGAAATGTGATTAAAGTTTTAAAAACTCACTTGAATTGGATTAACAAGAATCAGATCCTTAATATCAAGTATGCCATAAATCCAAGACTTGCATTTGATTTCATGCTTTTCTTTTTTGAGTCTGGCTTCTCTTCCCATCTCTTCGCGTTCGAATAAGAGTAGATCGTCCTCAGACATGGGCGATATCGATGAACTCAAAGTTGATTCTTCTTCTACTGAATTATCTTTAAAATTTGAAATTAACATTACTTTAATGAATATTAGTAAAAGATGCCATCAATATATTTGAAACAATAAACATTGAAATATAATTAAATTTAAATGAATCAGAGTATTAGGACTGCAATCAATTACTGTACCCGTTATGAGAAATGTATTGCTTGAGTTTAACTTCATTTCAGAGCCGGCCCGACAAATAAGTTTTAGAAACGAATCAGAAAGCGGTAAATCGACTAAACGATTGTCTTGAAGTGCTTTTCCTATGAATATACCCAAAAAATGAAATAATTTGACCGCGCGATCGATTTGTTGCGAGTTTTGCGGTAGTGGTGCTGGAAATAGACCACAAGTCGAACTGATGTAATAACCGGGCGGTTTGACTCCTTCGCCCTTATCTACTGACGTTTCATTGGCTGCTGTCATGAGTTCATCGTCACAAAGCCATATTCCGAGATCACGTCTTTGAAGTTCAGCTGCGATTAGAGCGTAAAACTCTAATGTCGGACCTTTTAATTAGTTTAGATTAATATTGAAATTGAGTTCAATCAATAAAATGAATTTAATTGAATAAATGGAGACTCACCCAAACCGGTTCCTTCTTCATCGACGAATTCGACTTCAAGAATAGACTTTTTGTCTGAGTGAACGTTCATCACTTGAATACCCCACTCAAGAAGTTTGTCACTTCGCGGAACTTTGACTCTTTCATGTTTTAGACGTCCGACACGAAAGTCGTGCGGGTCTTCTCTTCTGGGAGACGGTCCGCGAACTCTCTCAAGTGTGGTGTCTCTTTGGTTCTGAAGCCAAACAATAGAACGAGAAGTTCCGAAAGCAGTGGAAGAAAAATATTTTTGTCTTATTTCGAAAGGAAAAAGCATTGGACAGATATATGTGAGATATTGACACCAATCCGGCAGACAATTAGAAACCAACACCAATGGATCGTGAATTTGTTGTTGTAATTTGTTTGTGATCTTTTTACTAATGAATTCGTCGTTATTTATATTGAATTGTGGCTCATTTGAAGATAAATGTGAGAGAGATGTCGGATCCAATTTTGACTCAACTGATAGTGTGAACAATAAACGGAGTAATTGAATCACTTCGTCAACTGTCGCACCATTTGATACATCAACTGATGTCGACAAAACACGACGCCTTTTGTAAACTGGAGTTGTGGTAATTGTTTCCTTTAAATTAAAAAAAAGAATTTTTTTGTTTATCATATAATAAAGAAAAATAGTGAATTTTGAACTACTTTAGAATTAGATGAAGAAACGGCTCGCAATTGAGACATTTGTGTGGAAAAAGTAGTACTAATTTGATCGTTTGGTTTGGCTTCTCTATAGACAACAACATAAGTGGGTTCCCAAACTCTTCTCATTTTCTCTTGTTTGGTACTCATATCACAATTCTGAATGAGATGTTGAACTGCAGAAAATATAGTCCAATCGGGATTCAATAAATCCATTTCCAACTCTCCAACGCCAGAAAGATTGGGCCCGCGGAGTGTTAAGAAAAGTCGCGGCTGTTGTGGCGCATCACTAACCTGTTAGTTAATTGACAGTTACTGGTAATTAAAAATTGAAGTGAAGGCAGAAATAGGTTAAATACACAAATTTTCAGACATCAAATAATAAATTATTGAAAGTTTTAAAAAACTTTTTAGAGTGGGCTATGGCCCCAATTCTGTCCTCTCTTCGAGTCAATAAAGTGCTTAGAATTGATAATTGATTTTAAATAAATAATGTTTTAAGAATAGAAGTGAGACTCACTTGAATATTAGAGTCTTGATCGGTAGGCAAAGCAATTTCCAAATCAGTTGTCTGATTAACATTAGTGCGTCCCGGGCGCGGATCGAATGCAGGTATCAAAGCATTGAATTGTCTTTTGAGAACATATTCGTCGTCCCAATTTCTTCGTTTTCCATTTCTCATTTCATAGCAGTCTTCGTCCAACATTTCCGATTCATAGTCGTCGTCGTCCTCATTCTCGTCGTCTTCATTTTCATCTTCAGGATCGGGTAATTCTTCTTCATCCTCGAGATCAGCCAAAAGAGTGGTCGACTGACAATTCTCCAGGAAATCTGGTTCTGATTCTGAAGAAGTAGTAGAAGTGAGAGACATTGTCAGTCCCTGATTATGACCTAATGTTGTTTGTGGTAAATGTGAAGCATTGGCCAAATTGTTGGCACCGGTTGTGTTTGAATTAGCGATCGATTGACTTGATGTCAGAGTTGTGTTCGACGTAGAGCTCGTCAAACTCGGATAACTTTGAGCTGCACTCAATAAACCTCCTTTTGGATTATAGATATCAACAAAAGAGTGGAAATGTCAGTAAATATTTGCAAATTTTACAATTATTGAAAATTAAATGAATCAATTCTAAGCTTAAATCAAATGATACCTTGTAATAGATTATTAGCTGCACTGTTAGGAGAATCCGAATTGATTGACATTTCTTCGAGTAAATCGGCTAAAATTTCTAAGAATATTTATTACAAAAATTAGTCACTGGTATGAGAAAAATTCACTTTTGATTTGTGTAATTTTTTTGTAGAGAAGATTTAAAAAAATTGAAACCATTATAACTCGCTATTATTTGTATTCTTAATTCAAATGAAATATCTTAAGCTCCGCTATATTTGGCGATAATATTTGCATTAAATTAAATGTGAAATTAAAAAGAATTCGTTAAAAAGATTTAAAAATTGACATTTTTGACATTTAAATTCAATGTCTCCAATATTAATAGAAAAGAAAAGATTTTGAACCTGGTAAATTTCCTGGAAAATTGGAACTCAAAGCTAAACGAACTAAACTGCAGACATTATTAGATCCACGAGAGAGTAAAGAATTTCCTGCATTCACATTATTGGTAACGTTTGAAGAATTTTGAACGTTTGAATTCTGGTTTCTTCGTCGCGCAACTGTTGCAAAAGCATCGAGTAATCCAACGGCTGAATCGTTAACATTAATGGCATTGAGTGACAAATTTGGTACTGAAACTGACATATTATTAGAATTGGCATTTGAACGAATAGAATGCGCCGAATGATCGGTCACTTTAATGGTTGAACTCGAAGAGCTTCTGCGCTGCATTTCTTCGTTAAGCAAAGGCGATGGAGTGCCTATTATTTGAATAAACTAAATATTAATAAAACTAATCAATTAATTTGAATATCTTTATTAAAGTTAAAGGTGTGACCATTTAATATTGCGAATATATTTAATATTGAAATGTCAATCAAATCACTTAACCAAATGAGACACATATTCGATTGATTGAAAGTTTGAAAGATTCTCAACAAATACCTGGTCTTTCATTTTCTGCAAGTGATTCTTCAGTTTCTTCTTGAGTGGGAGAAAGACCAACGGCAACGTTTTCGTTACTCTTCCGATCACAAAGTGATGAATCAGCTGAAGATCTGGTTAAACTTCCAGCTATTAGAGCTCTTCTCGCGACCAATGAGTCAGCAGATGCGGCCTGTTCTGTACAGGCGACTGTTATACGACTGTTCGAAGACGAAGGCTCTAAAAGACTTGATGTTGAACTCGATTTACGGCCTAATAAGAAAAGTTTAATTTTCTCGTGCACTGAATTCCATTATAAAAGAAAAATAAAGTTTGATTCAAATTTCTAAATAACCGAACCCTTCAAAGAGAGACATTCAAGTAATCAATTAATAAGTGAATAAATACCGGGAAACATCATATTAGAAGCTGAAACTGAACCCTTGGCCACAATACTGTCCGTCGTGTTGGTCACAGCGATCGATGAGGTCGGAGACAATTGTTGACAAGTTGTACTTGTAGTGAGAGTTGTCGACTTAACCAAATCTGGATCATAATTGGGCGCTAGTCTTAAATCATATTTGCCTTCAGCTCCCATTCGATATGAATTACTTCCCCCGTGATCCCATTGGACATCAATCCATCCATTATGTAATTCACCGGTTATTGTACCTAAAATTATTATAATAATAATTATAATAATATTGTATAATAACAGTAATTTATCAAATAATGACAATACCTTCGCCATTATGAGCCCCGTCCTGATCGCGCCATTTCCAATCTGGACCTCTGACAACTCTAGCGTTAACTATCATATGTCTTAATTGTTGTCTTATTTGTCTTCTTTGTCGTCTTAAGTTTGCTTCGGCCTCTTTTGCAGCTTTTCCGAGATCGTCACAAACACCAGTAATAGTTCCATATATTTCAAAACCAGATAGTGATAAATAATGAGTTTGACCCGAAGCGTTCTTTCCTGTTTGCTGAAGACGTATATGACGCCAACCTTAACAAACAGTCAAAACGAACTCTTAATCAACTTTTTAAAAAATTTGAAAATATATAGTAAATTTAGAGCAAAATTTTTAATTTCGGAGAAATAATTAGTTGACATGAAATTAACTTTACTTAAGTTAATAACTAGTTTTTTTGAGTCGCATGGCTCGTGTTAATTATTAAATCTTAGAAACAGAATCTACAGAATGTTTAATACATTGAAAAGATAATGAATATTATAGAATAAAACCTTGTTTTTCGTCATTAGAAACTTGCAAATTCCAAGAAGCTGTAGATCCGGGTTCGTTGAGAGCACAGTCATCGCTATGTGTTAAAAGAGTTGTCCAATTATTGCCGTCTTTGGAGACTTGAAATAACCAGTTGCGAAGCGCTGACCGACCATAACCTCTGGCGTGACGAACAGTATAGCAATTGGGAATAAGCCATAAACCTAAGCATTCAATTTATTAATTAGTTTAATATTGAATAAATTATAGAATTAAACATAAATAAGTAATAAATAAGTAAATAAATAATCCTAAAGGAATAACTTTTAAATCGAACCGAATTGAATTGCAATGCAATAATAATGACCCATACGGTATATACAGTATCAATACTTTATGTATTGCCAACAATTTATCAAATTTAATCATTACTGTATATTGAGCCACATATAACATACTTAATACATATAGAAATAGAAGAAGTGATCTGACTATTAAGAGAGACCAAACATTTTGTTGGATCCGTTCGGCCAACACATGTGCCAAAATATGACACAAATTTAAAATTAAAATAATGAATACCTAAATCGATTGCAAACCAGGCTCTCTTATCATCATTAGTGTGACAATTGAGTGCTGATGAGTCACGATTTAGAATATCTTCTAAGCGACCGTATGGCAAGTTTTTGCCCTCTGAAGAAGAGACCACAACCAGACCGACTTGAGCCGGATTTACCCATTCGGTAGTTGTGCCACCATTTGTCCCAATCCAATAAATAATTCCGTTGTCATCAAAATCGCGTTCGTGAGTGAATGTCATTCTAGTGTTGGGCTGTTTTAATTTTTTGACAAATGAAAAGCTGGCTCTTTCGTAGTCATACCTTAATATAAAGTTCAAATTTTCATTAATTATATATATTTAAATAAATAAATTTCATACCATTGTTTGGCAACCATTTTAATCAAATATTTTTCTAATTGACTGACAGTAGTTAAGGGTTCAGTTTTAAGACAACGACCCGATCTGTCAATTAAAGCTGTTTCGCCAGAAGATCTTTCTAATCGAAATCGTAATCGACGAGTCAGTATTTGAAGGCCATATCCAGAACCGGGAGAGTCATAGATATAAACAGGTAATTTCTCTATTGATTCTAAAACTGACACCAGTTTTCTTCAAATGAAATTAAAGGAAAATGCATAAAAAAATTGAAACTTTTAAACTAATTAAAAAAAAGTGAATTAAAAGAAATAACAATACCTGATGAGTGCAGTAGCAGTTGATTCGACACCAATTATACTCTTGAATATATCTAATCGTTCTGATAATAATTTATCACATGAATTAGAGTTAGTCCACGAAAATTTTCTACGATTCTTAGCAAAAAGGCGGAGCAATGCTTGAACCAAACCCGATGAATGTATTTCATAAGCAGACACCGATTTTTCGTCCTTAAGCAAAACTGTTAATTCTCTTAAAGCCGTTTCTAAATTTAGTTTCCAATTGGAATTGTCTTTTCGAGAGCACTGTTTATCACACGCGCGTTCAATTTGCGCCACAATTGTGGCTAATTTAGCGACTGTTGATCTCGGGGTCGCCTGAGCTGTCTTGAAATGTGTTTCATAGATTTCTTTTGCTTGTGTTCTAACTTTAGCTTTAAGTGCTTCCAATTTAGAACGAAGTCGTTTACCTCTTCTTCCCATCCAACCAGAAGAAAACTCAGGACCTGTTCATATTAATTAAAAGTCCAATAAATATATATATAAATGATTAGTTCATTTTAAGGGTAAACTCACCCAATGATGTTTCAGCAGTAAACGAATGCTTAGTTCCTCGATTCGATTCGAATATAAAACCTGCCAAATCTTCCCTCAAAATAGTAGACTGTTGTGCGCCATCAGAATTATAAATAGTTATTTCTCCGTCTCTACGACACTGAAGAGACCAATTGCCGACTGTTAGTCGCGTAGAACTACAAGAACTTAGAAAACTCTGCGAAACGATCCCGGGCTTGACTTGAGCTCTGGCGCGTTGCAACTTCTCTAGAAATTCGCCCCGATTTTCGTTAGAATCAGTTCCACCTTCAGGAGAACCTATAAGTTGTAGGTTTTGAAATTATTAGCTCTTCAAAAGAATTTGATTAAACTTTAAATCATGTAATAATTACCGGATGAGTACATAGTGGCCAGTTTGCCGTCGAGGATGAATCTGAACCATCCATTAGAACCATTCGACAATTCAAGAGCAGCTGAATCTGACCACAAATATAGACAATCTCTACCGCGAACACAACTCCAATCCCTCCAATGGTAAGGTCGACCTGGAACTAACTCTTTTGCGTCTTCATTAGAAGGATCTTCATCTTCATTATCTTTTCTATCATTAGTTTCTTCTTCAGCAGAAGTTTGAGCGCTTTGACCAGCGAGTGATTGAACCTTTATTTTGAACAAAAATTACATCAAAAATATATACAGAAGTTTCATTGAAGAGATAATAGAATTGATACCTTATTAAAAACTCCGAGTCGAGCAAAATGTTCGAGAAATATTTGAGATCCCTTTGACATGACATCTGAAATCATTTGCAGAACAATCAAATAGCAGTCATCATCTTCTTCGGTGTCCAATACATTAGCTATAACTTCGACGATCTGTGCGGCCAAATGAGGGACCGAATCATTGAGAGCTACCATTTGTTCCATTTGAATATAATGTGTCATTTTTCTTATCAAATTTAAAGATGATTTGCGAACTGTTCGAATCATTGTATTCTGAAAAGTGAAACAAAAAACAGGAAGTAATCGCTTAAGATATTCGGGAGCCATCTCTGCATCGCCTTTGAGTTCAGGTGCGATCTCTTCCGACTCTTCAGGTTTGGATTCATTGGCTTTAGGCTCAATGTTAGAACCAGAAACTGGTGACATCCACTCGCCCGGTGTTTGCAGAATGGCTGCCACTTCTCTGTGTCCCTCATCACTACGTTCTCGAGCCTTAACATATTAATGAAAATTTATGATTAACTTTTAATCAAATAAAAAAATCATTATTATTATTATTATTTTATTTTAAAGACCTTATCCAAAGCGGTCTTTGAATCTTCATCTCTTAGATCAGGGTTTGCGCCGTGTCTTAACAAAACTTTGACTACGTTTGGGCGACCAAAACAGGCCGCATAATGAAGAGAGGAACTACGTTGACCTCGATTTACATCAGCGCCGCGTTCACAAAGAAATTCAACCATTTCCTTAACAATTGAAATTTACTATTGAGTAAATATATTGAATTTAATATTCAAAGAGAAAAACCTGAGTTCCAAAAGCTGAGGCCCAATTCAATAGAGTCTGTCCGACATCATCCATAAAGTTGACTTCAACACC
Organism: Malaconothrus monodactylus; assembly: GCA_034697245.1. Classification (NCBI taxonomy): domain Eukaryota; kingdom Metazoa; phylum Arthropoda; class Arachnida; order Sarcoptiformes; family Malaconothridae; genus Malaconothrus; species Malaconothrus monodactylus. The sequence continues at coordinate 3,449 of JAQIWZ010000697.1, read as the reverse complement.
GCCTGAATCTATAGCATCAATGAGTGCGTCGGTGTCTTTGGATCGAATGCAATCAATCAATTGTCGATGAGTTCGTTCTCCAGCAGAATCTAAACGATCTAATCTGCGAAATGAAGGCAAACGAGTCGGACCTAATGATGAATTGATCACAGATTTAGGCAGTGCTTTTCGGCCCTCAAATAAAAGCACTAATAGGAGATCAACCAAACGCATCGTATCCAAAACACAACGTTCGTCGCCTTTCAAATTAAACAAATGTTAGAAAAGAATCAAATAGCAAATAGCAAATAGCAATAGCAAGTGTAGCACTCAATTAATTAGATATAGAGCACAGCGACAGACAATCATCTGATACCTTGAAGAGAGCATTCGATGGCATCACTTAATGATGATCTCAACAGATTATAAGTAATAGAAGGAGAACCGCGACATAGAGTCGATAATAAGCTAATAACTGTTGAGACCGATGACGGAGTTTTGTTGTCTGGCGTTGAAGTGGCTATGGTTTGAGCTGATGTGGAAAAGGTTGGCGTCGAATGAGAAATAAGACTCGCAATCGATGACAATCGCATCAATAAGTTGTCTAACAGCCCGTGATCTGCGAGTGGGGCTGGATCTATACCTCGACGAGTGAACCTTTTTTCCAAAGTAATTATTATTAAGTTAGTTATTGTATGTCATTGAATGTGATTGAACTAAATAATACCTGTCAGCGAGTGACGCAAAACATCTGAGGGCTCCGTCAGCCACATGATTGTCCTCATGTTTCAATAGTATTGAAAGCGCTTCAACACAACCATTCAATGATTGATCGTTTGGCTCCATTTTGCCGCACAGTCGCGAAACTACAGACATCGCAGAATGAAGAGTATCCTTATGTACGAGTGAGCCGTTGTCTCGAATAAAGCTTAAAACACAATTAAGACCACTGGCTTCGAAGACAGCGCCCGCTTCTCGAGTGCAGATCAGTTCGAGAACCTGTTTGTTAGTTATATTTAATTAATTAACTATAATATAGAGTATATAAATCATTATTAATGATTAATTCAATACTTTAATGCATTGTTCGGCCAAATCTTTACTGGTTCTTGAGGTGACGTCCGCCACAACCAGACGATTACACATGGCTTTTATGGTTCCATCGACTGCAACTATTCTTCGCGTACATTCAGCCGAAACATCTAAATAGTAAGTAATGGCTCGAGCGGTCACTTCGAGTACATTATCGGGCGCGCACTCATCGAGAAATATGCGACACAAAGCGGGTAGAAAAGTTCGTGGCGGACAACTGATTCATTATCAATAATAATAATTAATAATAATTAATAGTTAGTAATAGTTAGTAATAGTTGTTATACCTTTCGAAGCACCTATCTACATTGTCTGACATGAGTAACAACATACACAACTGTTCCAATGCTATCAATTGCATGTCTCGTTCGTCTCCGCTTCCCATTGATAGCCATTCGAGAAGTGTTTCGGGATCTACTTCTGACATATTATCAACAATTCACTGCAAATTATTATTAATTATTAATTATTAACTTATTTATTGATTTAGAAAGCATTTAATAATAAATAAATTATCAATTATTATTACTATTATTATTACTATTATTATTACTATTATTATTAAACTATTAATCAAATATTAAATTGAAATAAAAGACTAAACAAAAAATTGATTAAATCATAAATGAATAGCAATATTATTATTGTTATTATTATTATCACAATTGATATAAATAAATGAAATGATATTAAATTTAATATTAATATAATTGAAATAACTTCAAATAAATGAGAGCAACGAAAGCATCAGTGAATCAAATGAATTTGGTTTGTGTGTTATGTGTCGGCCATTACGTGATTTGATTCGTCAAACATAAAACAAGTGCGCAATACATGCAATGCATTGCAATACAATCACAACATTGTATACATAGGTTTAATGTTAAGCTATAGTAATTAATTAATTGATGAAATTGTTGAATAATGATTATTAAGAAACTAATAAGAAATAGTTGCACTCAAAAATTGCTAACTATTTGTTTGTCATTGTTTTACGGATTTTTAGTGGTTTTAGTGCAGATATTCAGTATAATTAAGAATAGAAGTAAATATTTTCAGGTCAAAAGAAGAGATGTTCCGCCACTTTGTTTGACTGATTCACAACTTGGAAAACATCATTTCATGCAATTAAAAGTATTTATATTAATATATAATATATACTAATGAGTTGTTAATGAATTATTGTTAACAAAAGAATATTAAACTACATTATGTGGCGAATGGCGATCCGAGCAAACAGTTGATGCTTTTGATCCACGGATTTCCGGGTGAGTCGGACGTGTTGGACACATGATAAACACAATGTAGACATGATGTAGACATCAATTGTGATACCGTATATGGTTTTGGTTATAGAGTTCTGGTTTTCGTGGAGACATCAATTGAAAGAGTTTTGCAACGATTACTTTGTAGTGGCTGTCGATCAAAGAGGATATTCTGATTCAGACAAACCCAAACGCATTGAGGACTACACTATCGATAAGCTGTCGAATGATATGAGAGAATTGATTTTAGGTTTGGATAAAGAAAATATAATTCTTGTGGGGCATGACTGGTAAGCATCACTATAATTGTGTTGTGTTGTAATTGTGTTAGTTGTTAATTGTGTCAATTGTTAAAATAATAATATGGATTATATTATGTGATTAATTAAGGGGTGGAGCTGTGGCGTGGAATGTGTGCGTGCGATACCCCGAATTGATTGAAAAATTAATAATACTAAATGCTCCACACCCGCTTGTCTTCAGACAAGTTTTGAGAAAGAGTTGGAAACAATTTTTCAGTTCATGGTATATGTTTTTGTTCAATTTACCACTTCTTCCAGAATTGGTTCTTTTGAGCAATGACTTGAAAATACTGGAGGAGGCCTTCGTTTCTGCTGATAATCGAATGCTTTGTACCGCTGATGAGATAGAGGGCTATAAATATACGTTTTGCCGAAGTGGCGGATTCACATATCCGCTCAATTATTATCGGGCAATAATGAGACGCTATCCCACAACTCAACCCAATTCTTACCAAATCAAAACACCGACTCTTATAATTTGGGGTAAAATTACAATTAACTTAAAATGTGTTTTATTCTAAAATATAATTCATATTCTAATATAAATTAAGGCAAACGAGACATCGCATTAGTTCCAGAGTTGGCCGAAGCGGGAAAATATTGTGACAATTTAACGATTCATTACATAGAAAATTGTTCGCATTGGACTCAAATGGATCAGCCATTGCTCGTTAATCAATACATTAGACAATTTTTACAATGACTGTTCACTACATTTGAGTCAATATTAAATATGTGAAGCAATTAATACAAACATAGCCCGGATATTAATAGTTAGATTATAAACTTTAAGGGTCAGATATATATGTAA
>JAQIWZ010000696.1:0-16598 GCA_034697245.1 Malaconothrus monodactylus | reverse complement strand
CAGGATAGCTGAATGTTGCGCCACTATATGCACTGCTTTTGTACTGTTACAGTACTAAATCTACAGTACATTATGTCCGCCTATATTTTGAAGTCTATTTCTAAAACTTTTTTATTATTATTATTATCATTTTCATTTGCAGTTTAATTATCTATGATAAGGGTTTTTAAAAGAAAAATTAAGTCCATTAATTGCCAATTTGTCTAAAGTTGAGATCAATGACCTCTATTCTAATTTATGCAAAAAACAAGTCACGGATCAAAATTAGTTTTGATGAGTTAAATGTATTAAAAGTTACTCCCAATCCGTGTAAAATTTTTTATCAAATAATAAAATTACGAATTTCACTACAGATAGTATTACAAGTTGTCTAAATATAATTTATCGAGCAATATATCATTGACTAGTATTAGATGCTATTTGGTATTAAACTTACGATTTAGGTCAATATTTTATTGTATAGTAAGACTGAAAGCTCAATAGATATCTCATACTTTGGTTATACTTTTAAAAAAATTCAAGATATTTAGTAATTGAACTTTGCTATTATTTTTGTGGGTCATTGCATTCAAATTTTCATAAGTCTTATTCCCATCACTCTTTAGATGTTGTTCCCATTTTTGCGTATTTTTGGATACTATAATTTTTATTTATTATAAAATACAAATGTGGTTAAATTTCATATGAAAGTGACCTCCACTTCACTGACTGGGTCACACTTCAAACAATTTGTGAGCTCTTCTATTAGTTTTTTCCATTCACTACTGCCTTTACAAAGTCTTAAGATTTACAATAGCTCTAAATTATTTGTTCTTTAGTTATTAAGAGGAGTTAACCTATTTATGTGGCGAAAGTTATAAGCGTTCAAAGTTATACTTTTCTAACAACTCCTCTATTCATATGAATCACAAACTGTGATCTGAGTACTTCTTTGTAGTTTCGTTTGTATTTTTTTCTTTGTATAAGTAAGCCCTGAACCAAATTCTTATTTTATGAGAAAAAAGGTGAAAATTTTGGTTACAAAAAAACATTGAATTTTAAAAAGTATTCAATATCAATAATTATGGGTTATATCTGTAAAAAAACTGTAATTCAATTAAGTCGTCATGTATTCTATTGTACGAAAGAAAATAATTTCATGAATTTTTTATAAAGTTTTACAGATAATTGAATATCTAGTTTCAAATTATTCAGAATTAATTCGCTATCGAATATAAAATATTAGAAATTAAAATATTTTTTATCGATCATATAGTGGGACGTAATGCATATAAGTTCAATGAATCTTCGTCTAAATATATTATTTAAAGGCCAAATCGCATGACATGAGCTTCAAAATGACTGATACTTTTTGTGTATTACTTTCAAGTTATGAACTTATAAGGAAAAAAAGCTCTAATCATTCTTATTAAAAGTCCCTGTTTTTAATTATATGCTTACGTTTATAGGTCTGTAAAGCCTGTGATTATTGACAACAGCAAAAAAGTTAGGGCCGCATTTCGTGGAAATTTAATATTTTTGTATTGTGTCTATAATGAAGTTGTAACAAAATGTAAGGCATTCTAAATCGCTTTATTATATGACACAATATGTACAATATTTTTTTCAAGCTTTAGGCGGAAAGTTTGTTGAATTTGGTGCATATGGCGTCTCGTTTGTTAGCTTAGACTATCACCTGCTCTAACTTTGAGGCCTTAACTTAAACAAACTTTATGCCACATTAGTTTCATGAAAAGTCTTTATCTCGTGCGTTAACTCAAAATATAATTAATTTATCCATAAACAAGTCATATATTAGAAAATTTAGTTTTGTCCTAATTTTTTCAGTCAAAAATAAGTCAAATTTGTTCATTAATTAAATTAAAAGATGAACTCATTCTCATATCTCAGAAATAACTTTTCCATTTCTTTCACAGTCAAGAGTCACATGAATTATTGAAATTTAATTTATCTCTTTTCGCATTAAATCATTTCTTTCATAAATTTGATACGTTTAATGCTTTCTAAAAATTTATTTATTACTAATTCAAATTAATTAACTGTAATATTTTTATCATTAGATCTTTAAATCCACATTTTATACATTATATAAATAAACTTTTAAAACTGTATTTGTTTTTGATTTAATTTTCACATTTGTATTCCATCTTTTTCTTTATGTATCACTCGATAAATCCCTTTTTCGCTATTTCTAAAATGCATGTAATTTCAGATAAATATTTTTTTAAAAAAGCCATTAATTATTATATACTGTCTTTTAATCCTTATATCTGTTGTATTTTATCACTTAATTTACATAATTTCAAAAGAAGTATTGCGAAAAATATCTAAACTATATTGAGGTTGTTGTTTGTATACACGAATCTCTTATGAATCAAGTCTGCGATTGATTGATAGTGTGCGTTAATTATCCTTTAAGTTGGCAATAAAGGATAGATCCGAACATTTTATGTCCTTCCTGACTATTGATTCGAATCTCGGTTCCTTATTTTTTGTTGATGTAATTTTCTTTGCTTTTATTGCTTGAAAGTAGTTCTTAAGAGTTGAAAAACCAAACTCTGTTTTGAAAAAAGTGAGGAAAATAGTGCTCTTTCTTGTTTTTGATGGAACGCTTGCTTTTTTGAAAGCTTAAACTCTGAAGTAGCCAAAAATTTAGGTTCAATATTATGTTTTATTCTTCAAAATATGTTTTTTTTTCATAAGTGAGGGCTCTCTTTATATCTATTACTTAGTTTCATAGCTTCGAGATATATAATTATGTAATTAATGTCTTCAATTTGTGTATAAAATCAATCAATTTTGTGGTATTTCTCAAGAAGTTGTTCCATTTAAAAAAAAATTGTTTCTTAGAAAATATGAGGCGAATCGAGAGCTACAGAAAATACCGCTTTAAAACCTATTTATGATATGCTATATATTAGTGAATTTATCTTTTGTGTGCTTTTTATTTATATGATAAAAGAAATCTTTAGCTTATTATTCATAGTGTTGTGATGCGCTTCAATGAGACTTTCCTGTCTCTTGTTTGACACCCTATGTTTAATGTTTAAGTTTTAAGACACATTTGAAAAACACTCCCGTTTTTTTTCATTCAAGTTGTCTGTCTTTGCGTTTTTTTATTTGACCTGAGCTTTTGTGCGCGTTCCTAATGTTTGCTTAGTTGTGGCTTTAATGTCACCGCATATGACACGATTTGACATTCGCATAAAAGTGTATAAATAGGACTTAAACTATAGACTCTTCGACTTAAGTATGTTATCCGTCATAAACATCATCAATAGCTTTCATTTATTGAATAGTTATGTCAAAAGTTTTATTAGAATTTATAATTTAAAAGCACTGTTTGAATTTATCCTCAGGCGATTCAATCAGAAATAGAAGTGGTCGGCCGGAGATTTATTAATGATATTAAAGGCAACCATTTTGGTGGCGTTAGTTCGAGTAAGACTACTTTGACTAAAGAAGAAAGACGTTGGCATTCGCTTTGGTTGAGATCATTAGAATATTTAATGATTTTAGAAGAGGGACCCCATTGTCCTCAACATTACAACATCAGGTATTTCTATTGTCTCTTGTTTTTACTTATTTGCCATCATTAGAGCCACTGATTTTTCCTTCAAACCATTATTATCTTTAATTCATAATAAACTCGATCTAAAGTTACGATTCAATGCAGTTGAATGAAAAATATAACTTTTTATTTCATTTTCAAGTCATACTCAAACCATTTGCATGCATTTAATGTCCTCATTAAATGCAATGATTTTTTTTTGTTTTGATATTATCTTAAAAGAGTTTAGTTACTGTTTAAAATATGATTTCCTCTTTCATAAGCAAAAGCACTTTTAGGTAATTTATTAATGTGTGAAACAATCAAAATTCGTCATCATTGAGATAGTAAAAAAGAAATCTTATCTTTATTTCTTCCGGATTCCATATAATAAATTAAGCCTCTCGGTCTCGTTTGTGGTCAACAATAATTATTTGAATTAATAATACTCTATTAAAAAAGATATCTTTTTTAGAACTAATTTCCATAAATATTTTTAGAATAGAATAGTTGGACACTATTTATATCAATTTTAATGATATGTTTATATATATTGTCTATTTTATGATTGTTTAATTGACTTCTAATAATAGTCTATATTATACAATAAAACTAGTGTTGATGAGCATTTACTGCCATCAAAACGGCATAAAAACAACGTCGAAATAATTACCAGCGCTAATAGAATTCGTAATAAACGCGTTCAAACAAACGTTGCGATGGTCGGAGAGACGAGAAATGAATTCTTAAATAATATTAATGGAAAACTTGAGATAATTCAAAAGGATATCGGATACTCGAGCGATGCAGACATGAGCGATGCCGTTGAGGTAAAAACCAATTATTATTATAATCAGTTCTTTGTTCATTTTGAGAAACTTGTCATCAGTTTTCTCGAATGCCTGGAAGGCCTTTAGTATATTTGAGAGAGTTATCAATTATGTATTTATGTATTTTTCTTATATTAGTTTTTGCTATGATTTACAAATTATCAAAACGCACACAACAGTTAATAAGTTACACAAATAGATAAATAAGTTAAGGGTTACAAAGACTGCAACCAATTTTTGAGGTTGCCTTACATTAATCAGCACAAAAAAGCTATTAGTATTAGTTCTGGTTAAGAATTAAAATAATACGAATTTATTCCTTGCTTTGTAATAAATATGAGATTAGTTTTTTTTAAACAAATATTAAGGATAAATGTTGTTTTACTGCTTTTAATTTTAGAATTTAGAGCAATAATTTCACACAAATGAGCTTATAATACAAGTTTAAACAAAATGCCATCGCATTAATGAGCTATTTTATGATAATTAGGTTTGTTTATAAAGAATATTAAATCTCGATTTATTCAATAAGCCTTGTTTTATTAGCTTTAAGGAAATTTAAGAAATTCAAAATTTCAAAATATTATAATTGCTATGAGTTTGATATTGAGTAATACTTGTTTGACTTGATTATTAGTTTTTAAGATTTATGTAATGCCATTTATTACGCAACTATAGGCTCATCCACATTCAGATCAGGCCAATTTGTCTGCACGTTCTGTTCGTAAACGGCATGTGAGGCGCCGTCGTTCTCGTGCTCCCCGAACCCGTCCGTGGAGTTTTCATTCAGACTGGACTGATTGGGACTATTATCAAACACCTCTTAATTGCTTGTCTGGAGATTTCGTCAGTTCTGAGGAATTATATAATGACGACGAAAAAACTATTCGTAATTTGATTGAGTTCGGGGAAAATTATGAGTCTTGGATAAGTAATGATGATGAAGATCTCATCAGAGGTACAAAATTTTTAGTTTGAATTGCTTTTTTCTGAAACCTAACTTATGATCTGTTATTAACAACGAGTTCAATGTATTCTCATTAGTGTCGACTCCGGTATCACAACAGAAAGTGGACAAAGAGACAAAAAATTTGGAAACATCAAATGTCGGAGTAATGGAAGCACATCCGCGTAAGACAACAAAGCGTTCAGCCATGCGTTTCACATTTACTCTATTTATTTACGTAACATTGGCTATATTTGCGTTGGCCATCACAATATCTAATTATTCTCCACACATACAAAAAATATATCCGTCGCGTCCGCCACCCATTTGAACGCTATTACTAACAAGAAAGCGGTCAAATTTTATTTAAAATCATTTTTGACTCAGGCTTTAGTTGATGTATAAATGGTATAGATTTGAGTATTAATGGCTTATATGTGAAATATTATGCCCTCAAATATTTCACTTAATTCAATGTCAGGCTTTCTATTGATAACGTAATGATGACCACAAATCTGTGATGAGATAGAGCTACAGGTTTAATGCCAACTCATTCACTGCCGTTTTTTATTAAGCTTTCAAAATAATGAATGTCTGTTCAGTAATATAGCTATAAGTTAGTAAACGGTTTCAAAGTTTGTTTAAATGCCTCAAATTGTATTAAATGAGGTCAAGTGCTTCGTTACCACCTTTTCCTTGAATGATAATTTGAAAATTATTAAATTTCCGAACAAATCAGTTGTAAACTTACCTCAAGTCTCATGTAATGATATAAATGTGTAAAATTAGGTTAGTTTTAATTATTGTATTGTAACATTCAATTAACCTAAACGGTGAAAGACATTTAATCGCAACTGTATTACGCCATTAACTCTAAATATGATGACAATCATATTGTGCTCACATTATTTTTAATACTAATTTTTCCATCGAATCGAACTTAAACTAAATTCATTATTTACTTTTCTATTAATTAGTAATTTTTTATGAGTGGGTTTCGATTAATTGATCATTATTTATAAATCATTTTTATAATTTTGGCCTCAATTATATATATTTATAGTCTAAACTGTTTGGACTAAGGATTGTTCAAAAATTTATTTTCAAAGAAGAAAAATTAACTTAAAATCCATCGTCTTTTGCAAATTGATTGCAATTCCTTTATTTGAATACTTATGTAACTTATTTTGATCCACTATGAGATTTATTTTTCTCTATCTTCAATCATTTCGAGCTTTATAACGCTTTATATAAGACAATAATTGTTTTTTATTATTACTTACTGACTTTCAGTTTGGATATCATTTCATTTACGATAATTTTGTGCATTATTACGAAGAATAATACCATTTATGATTTAGTTTTAAACAATATATTATAAATATATATAAAAGTTATATATTTTCAATAATCTGATATTTTGGTAATCGATTGTATTTGTGTTTTGTTTTAGATTTAGCAATAATTGATTTCGTGCCTTTAATCATACAGTTTGATTACAGTTATTATATTTCATACGTACCTGTATTCATATCTAGTCCAATAAAATTATTACAACATTTTTGATGACAATTTCAATGTTTATTTTAATTGAAGACATTCTACTTTTTAATTATACTTTCAATTCTAACTATAATTTGTTTCGTTAAAAGTTATTTTTCGAATCATAAGTTGTTTAATTGAGTTTTAAGTTCATTGATCTTTAACTCAATCTTATTTTCACTCCAATTATTTAATCATTTTCTGAAATAAGAGAAATCATATTTGTTTTGAAAAGAGAAATGAATGAACTTTCGAAAAGTAATCAATTTTTTGAACTTTTCTTAAAAGACTTGAATACCTGCGATAATTATTATTTGAGAGTTAGTTTTAGCAACACTTTGAATCAAACCTGATTTGGACAGGTTTTAAGTTTCTGTTCCTAAGGTTCTACGGCAGCTACAAATAAAACTCATTTGTTGCGAAGACATTATTCCAAATAAAAAGTGTTTGTATAACGTAAATCAAAATTAGAACCACTGTCTGATTGTCACAAATAAATGTGTCAAATGTATTAAACATTTAATTAGTTTATTTTGCATCTAAAATACATTTTCTTTGCCCATTAATATATTTAGTTGAGCTCTGAATCCAAGTTTTCAACAAAAAAAAATAAGTTTTACGTTCAATGGAATCTAATTAGACTTAAAACGTATCGATCATATAGAGGAACATCATTTGATTACCGCCTCTTCACTAGATTTGAGTGTCAGATAAGTAATTTTGACACAATTCTTTGTCCTCCGCCCTCAGTCCAAGATTAATCGTTAATTTTCTATTGCTTTGATATAAATTACATACTCATCAATCATATTATATTGGAAAAAATGAATTTGATTTTTCATTAATTTGAGACTCATTTATCGAATATTTGCAAACTTTAACTTAATCTAATATATTGTTTGGAATATTTGATACTAAACTGTTTTATTGACGAGGTTTTGAACAGTATATATTAAAACTTATGTCAAATTTAATAAATCAGGTCACGATTTACTGGTTTTCCTATTATTTGAAAATACATTATAGCTTTCATGTGGATTGACGAATGTGCAAATTGTTTACAACTTACCCGCTGTTAGACTATTTGGTCAAACTATAAATTTTCAGGAGCTTTGAAAAAGCCTCAGAGCTCAATAGAAAGGGAACTTAAATGCAATGAATAATGATTTAACACAACAAAAAATAATTTATTGACAGTTCAGCATAAATCTAGTATTCATTACAAAATATCGTGAAATCTATTGAAAAAATATTACACATTTTCTATAATAAAAAAAATGTTAAATTCAATGTCCACCTGTAATACCATTGATTAAAGGAGCGATCGGACGAGTGTTTTCAAGTTCTTTCTCTTTCGTGATGGGATGTTTCAATTCTTCGTACCACTGAGAACGATCCGAACATTTAAATTCCAAATCCATATGATTGACAGGGGGTAAGGATAGCAAAGCTCTCAGCATGTTCTCAATCGAAGCTCTCTGTTTGAATAAAGCATTTACCACACGAGCACCTCTTTCAACCAATGGAGCTTTGCATAAATATGTTAATAGAGAAAGTACTGAATTGAACGGTTGAAATTTCGATTCTTCAGCAGCTGTAAAACGAGTAACTATTTAAGAATTTTATTCCTTGATAAATAATGTATTTTTACTCACATGTGCTGTGTATTTGAAAGGTAACCCTTTGGCAAAGCTCTGCAAGTATTGTCAAATCAAGAATGATAGGCGAAGCAAGAAGTGAATCCTCACATGTGTTGTGGACAATAATAGTGTTATGTCCGCCTAACATAAGTTCACTGACATATTCATCCATTGCACGTTTCGAGTCTCCAACATATGGCACGTACTTAATGACCACACAATGATCCGGATGTTTGAGACCTTCGCCATACAATATTTGGTTTGAGGCCACCATATCATCGACAACATTCGACTTCGATATCTCTTTACTGCGAAATTGTTGCGGTGCAGACAAATTGAAGCCATCGTTATTGCCCAAATGATTGTAACTCACAATAGAACACGGCTTAATGCCAGCGCTTACCAAGAAGTCCACCAAAACTGACTTGAATTTGGTTTGACCTGATTTAAAGTCATCACCAGAAATGAAGACACCTTCACGTTCCGCCAGTTCAATAACTCCGGGAACGAAAGTGTTTTGCGGCGAACCATTGATATAAGTGCACTATATTTGATATTTATAATTCATTTATAAATGATTTAAAAGTTGGTAAAAAATAATTACTTTTTCAAGAATTGAAGCGACTGCATATAGAAGAGAAGGTGCGATTTCAACTTCATTTCTTTTGATAGCAGCGATCAGACCGTCTGCAGTGTCGTGAATACCAGGCGTAACATTAGTGAATCTTTCAGTATTGGCCGTCCACAAAATTACAACTTTGTCCAACTTATTCTTCTCCTTAAAGTCGCGAATATCAGCACGAATTTGAGAAACTTGTGCCCATTTGTCACTTGTTTCGATTACATTATCCGCTCTTTCGCTCTGATTTGCAGCTATAAAGTCGGGATCGAATATAGCTTTTCGGGGTCTCATCTTTTGCATGAGAGGTCGGAGTTGTATTTGCAAATTGTAATCCAATACTTTAGCTCTTTCCATCGCATCGGCGATATTCAAAGCAGAGATATCCCATCCATCGAGTACCAAATCATTAGGATTAACCATTGGAAGGATATCTTTCATAGGAATGTATATGTCTTTGCCTATTATTAAGAGATATTTATTGAATATATTATCCAAAATTGAATATAAAAATGAATTATCTACCGAAAGGATCACTTCCCAGAAGAACAGTACTCGATTGAGTGATACTACCGAAATAGTTAGCTTTAATGGTGCCCTCTTTGTTATTCCACTGCATCTCATGTTTGTTGGCCAGTATAGCTCCAGTAACTGTTGATCCATTATTACCGCCCCAACCAACTAACATAAGTCCAGTTTTAGGAACTTTGCGTTCAGTTCGGAACGTCACCACTGTTTTCATGGGATAAACCTAACGGAATATTAATCAAAATCTATAGAATACTGCATTAAATGATTCTATTGTTAGCTCATTGAAGTTCATCGATTGATAAGGTAATGATGAATGACCTTCACTGTGACACTGACTCTTAAAAAGTACAATTTTTGCACACATTTTCATATGCGTTCAGATTAGATTTATTGAAAAAATGCCTTTCACTAATTTTTTTTTGTAATGTCAGCATTGAAGCCGAACGGTCTCTTGTATTGAATGAATGATTCGTGAAGTGACATAAAGTGACATAAAATTAATTATTGCTTATATTTCGTAAAATAATCAATAAACATAACATTTCATTCACAACTATCAAATTGAATAAAAACTGCTATTTTATAGAGAGAGAGCCACAGTAACTGCTATCGATTGGTGTGAAGTCGCTTTAATAGCTTAATGAAATAACAGTAAATATTGCAAGCTTTTGATTTTGACATCAAAAAATGAATTGACAGATATTTATCTCGAAAGTTTACTATTGACTAGTTGTCAACTAAAAATATTGAGTATAATAATTAAATTGACTTACTTTAATACAACCAGTTTTGTCATCTTTCTTGCATTTGACATTCTCATATTCGTAATCGGATTCGATGACATCGTCATAATAGCGAACATTAGGGCTTTGAATAATAATCTTGTGTGAAGGCATAGCGAATGTAGTTTTGCTAAACTTTAAAGTAAATAATTAAATACAAACAATCAATAATATAATTGTAAGACTGTTGACAAATATCAACTTTAATTAAAGTAATGTGTCTCGTCTTGAAGACTGATGTCTTTCGAAGTGAATGACAACTCTTTTTATACCCATATCTCATATCTTCGACGCGCACGTTTAGAACATTAAACTCCGCCCGTATCAAACATTTAATGAATATTTCCGCAGCACATGTCTTATTATGAAACTTGCGCCTGACTTTTTATGTTTAGCTCGAGATTAGCTCGAGTTTTAGTTCAGTGGAAAATTTTATCAATTCTCGAAATTTCTTCCAATGGAAAATTTTATCAATTCATCCGCTGCTCACAATTTAAGGCATAATATTTTCATAAAAGATATCTCTAAAAAGACAGTCGAGGGTTTGGTCAGGGGTGCACTCATAATAAGAAATCTCGTTATCTTAGAGATCAATTCAGTGATAGTAAGTGAAGCCTCTTTTGAAGTGTTAGTAATAGTAAAATATTCAAAACTTGAACTCAATAAGTCCGAAAATATTACCGCCAAAATCTGGATTTCGCCAGAATCTGATTATTCAAAGATTACATGTCGTTAAACATAGCTTCAAACTAGTCCGAAGTGGTTAGCGGTTACTCGAATTACACAAACTTATTAAATAAAACAAACCAAAGCTCATACTTTTGCCAAAACTCTACAGTTTGTCAACAAATTTTTGAATAAATTTGTAGATCAAAAACACGTTTATATCTTTTGTTTCATTTGTATTGACTTTCAAGAAATTTTCAATTTCTAATCGTGAAATTTGATATAATAGAAAAATCTTTATTTATCAAAGCATGCTTTGAATTAAGTTCTGTGAAAACGAATATTTTCAGTCGACGATCGATGCTGTGGATCGAGAGGTTTCTATTCTATTCATTCCAAGTTTCAAAAAAAGTCTTATTTCATAAACATCTTTTCATTGTTTAAAGTTATTTTCTATCTTAATAACAATAACAAATTGTTGACAGGATTCTATTCAAACCAAATAATAGAAAAGTTTTGTTTAATTTGTTTGTTTTTTTAAGTACATCCTGAGTATATCTTTAAGGGTTTGAAACTGGACTGATGTTTGAGCTACTATATTGTGCATTTATCCAGTTTTTTCTACTCCGAAATGAAAACAGGAAATTGATAAGCATTTTTAGTATTTTTTATTTACAGGTATATCATAGGTATAAAACTTACTGTTGAGTCTCAGACTCTATTTTTTATCTTTAGCGATAAAGTGTGAAACTCCGGCAATTATTAGACAAAAACACAATTGTTATTATTTCATTAATTGTTTCATACGATTAACAGACTTTGTGTAACCATTCATTGATAATAAATAATACATAAATTTACTAAAATTGTTTTTTCCTTCAATGAAATTGATAAAAGTTTCGATTCGTAGTAATTATTGTTGTCATCTGTCAATTAAGTTTTCATTCACATAAAATTTACGTTTAAATTATTTCTTAATTAAAATAAGGGGTTATCTTTTTTTCTATCATAAAATTAAAAGTCTATCGTTAATAAAATCGTTTAATAATTATTTAATCTATAAATTGTTATTTGTTTAAATGTTCTAAACATAAAATTTTACTTAATATTATCTGTTCGTTATTCTAAACGAATGAAGATCACGAAACAAATTAGTGATAGTTATTTAAAGATTGCATAATATTTGATCCAATATTTTGAAAAGAAATAATTTAAATTGAATATTGATTGAAAAATCATAAGTTGAGAACGTGATGGAAACTTTCCATTGAAAGTTACGAGACAATTGAGCATGACTTCAAAAGCAAACGAATAGATCAATACCTGTCTCTACTTGACTCCAAATGCTTACAGAATCTCTACTCTAATTCTGGATAAGTCGCCTAAATCTGATAAAAATTTATTAGATTCCAATTCAGTTGCACACGTGTTTTGTATTATAATTTTAATTTCATTAGTTATCGAATAAAGACTTTCAGTTCTTAAAAAATAATAATAATAATAATTAAATTGTAATTTGAAGAACAGGAAAGATTTTTTTAAACAATTTTTTTCTCACAGGATGTTCTCATTATTGAAACCTTAAATCATAATTTATAAAGTAGATCAAATTAATTTATAGCTTTTTTATTTGCTTTTCTAATTGTATTAAATTAAATTGAAATGCATATTACATTACTTGATATTTGACTATTGAATTCTTTTTCTATTTCAATGTCAAACTTTTTTTAGTCAACGAAAGGAAGACCAAAGTTTATGTTTAAAGATAAAGGTAAATGAATCTTCAATAGAGATAAACACTTTCAAAAGTTTTTGACTGCAAAGAGTAATGATCGAACATTTTTCTGTTAATATTTATATTTCTCAACAATAATTGAACTGTTTTTGGAGAATTCTGTTAGAAATTAATCAAACAAAAAACTGACTTCATATATAGTTTTGATTATGAAACGTTAAAGAATGATAAAATGCATGTGCAGTAAATCAATACTATTCTCTCTGATATAATGTACAGAAGTCAAAGCAATGTTTGAATATACTGGTGCAGTACAGTAGATAAGGTATACAGTATAGTAACAAGTAATAGTTGCGATAAATCTATATTAATCTAATTAACTTTCAATTTTGTAAGATTACGACAAAAAATATAATTATCACAACTGTATGAATAATTGACTGTAATTTGATATTGATATTGATTATCAAATTATATAACTATTAAAAATAAATGTGTGCATAACTTTTATGAACTTTGTGTAAATAAAAGATGTTTAGTTCCAGTTCCAATCGAGTTTAGCTTAATTTGATTCTTATGATAAGTCAATCCTAAAATCTAGTGAATCATAAATTGTTGCGACTCTAATACTATTCCAAAATAATTTTTCAGTATATAAGTTAAAAGAAATTTTGTTGATTTTTAACGTTGATGTGGCATAACTTTTGAAACTAAAGCCCTCATACCGGTGAATATTAATAATATGAGTTTTATATTTTAGAATTGATTGAATTTCGATGAATATTCTCAGCTTCAACTTTTCCTATGAAATATTGGTTTTATGAAATATGTGGAGAAAACTGGTTTAGAAAATAACTCACAATAAAATGTTTGCTCAAATCTAATTTAAAAAAACGTCAAAGCTTATAAATAAACTCATTTATAAATATAACTGTTTGAATAAAGCAAATATATCTTACGAGAGTTTTTTTTGTTTGAATTTTTATTTATTGATCAAAACTTGTTTGCAATATTTCTTATCATAATATTATAAGTATGAGAAAAAGGTATGATTTATATTCGATAATAAAAGATATTCATAAAAGAAACAATATTTTCTCTTTTATAGTTTATTCTTTGAATAGGTTTACAAAGAGATATTCGATTCAAGTTTCGACACTCGCGAGTATTAAAATAGAAATAATGAAATAATGAAAATGAAAAAAGTAATCCTGAATTGTTGATAAGCAAAACCAAAGTATAAACAAAACTAATCATTGATTAGTAATCAATTGATTTAAATGAGTAAACATTTATCTCGATCTTTTGAAAACAAAGCACTTTATAGAGTATTCACTGACCTTTAAGTCCACTTATGGAAAGTCCGAAATGATGGTATTTTATTATTCAAAATCCCAATCAAGGGTTTTTCCGATCAGCTTCTATTTATTGGTCAACTTTTGGTTGGGAAGTTTTAGAATTTAACGATAAATTTTATGTTCTTAATTAATATGCAATAATCAATTAATTTGAAAATAGCGCTGTTTCTCTCTTTCTCTTTTAATAGTGATTCACTACAAGAATGTAAATATTATTTCTAGAACTGTAACAGAAATAGAAATTTGAAAACATCATTCATTTGAATAGATCGTAATTGAGAAAAGAAAGTCTGATTTCCTTTTTATAGGTCCTACTTTCGAAACTGTTAACAACAACATAAATCGCAATATTTGATTATAAAATAGACTACTCTTACACTATTATTGACTTTCATTGATGCCATTCTTAAGTTCATTTCTATTTTGTATCTGATGTCATTAATATTTAACTGATGACAGTCTGTCTGACATGTGAACATAACATGCAATGAATTAACTAAACTGTTAAAACCAGTCCGACCTGAAAGCATGTCTTTAATGCAATATTTCTATTGTTATAATTTTTGATTTCGAGTTTAAATACCCGTATTCTAAGTGGAGTCAAAGTTAAGGTCAAAAAACTCGAACTCAGGTTTTGAATATAATCCATGATTAAGTTTGTGCTTAATTTTGTCATATATTTCAGTAGTATTCAGCTGTCATTTATGACTTTCAACTCAACATAATTTGAGTTCTTGCGAACAATTCAATAATCAAAGAATTCCTTAAAGAATTTCGCACTCTTTAACTCAAACGTGATTTCGTTTGTTTCTACTTTGCTCACTATAACAATAGTTTATAGCTTTTATTTGAAATAAATATTAAGTACTGCTATTCTCGAATTTAAAGAAAATATTATTTTAATGAATAATAATAAAAACTTTCAAAATTTGAGCTCATTTTCTTCTATGTTATGAACCTCACAAATAACCCTTACTTTTATGATTCTTAGATTTATTTTGATCTTAAAGTAAATTTGACGTTTGTATTGTAACATCAAAATTGATTGATAAGCCCTTTCATTCTTCTCTTGTTCACTACCATTATTTATTTTTCTCATTTCTTTTTTCGGCTTATAATTTCTTAATAAAATATTATGATAGAAAGGAATGTCTGACGGAAAAACTGAAAGTTATTCAATTAAATAATAGATTAAAATTGAGGAAAAGTCAATGAATTTTCTAATAAAGTTTAAGTGAATTATTGAATCAAAAGTTTCGCGCTATAAAAACTTTCAAATTCTATAAAATTGTATTTTTAAAATTTTCAATAATTTGGGGCTAAAAAACTGTAAATAATGACTCAAAGCATAGTTAACAGACTATTTCTACAATAAGTTTAGATATATTTATCGCTTTGATTATTGTTATCAATAAAGTTTTGAAATCTTATTTTGATATCAGCGAACATTAATTAGAGAAAATATTTTGACATAATTCACGCAGAGTTTCTGTGGAATCAATCAATTTTTGCAGAGTTTCAATGCTTTGGTTATAGCCGTATACGAAAAACTTAAATTATGTTTAAATTGGAGTTCAAAATATTGAACACCACTGTTATTCTCACTTCAGCAGAAGCTTCGACTTTTTCGTAAACTCAAAAATATTGGTCTGAGTTATTACTTGAAAATTGATAGTTTCGCTTTCAATGCTTTATAATTTATTCTAAAATATCTGTAAATCTACAATAATGTATGGATTTTATTTTGATGTATGAAATTATTATTCATAAGTTAAAATCCTTATGAAATCCAATTTCACAAAATTATCAGTTATTCAACCAATAGATCAACATATCATCAAATGATAAAATATTTTTGAAGTCACTCACACTCTTTTAATTGTATTTGACTTAACTCTCCCTCAACTCTCAATGAAAGAATTAGTTTGATTTTATCGAAATCATCAATAAAATCATGAATAGAATAGAATTTTCTGTGTATTTAATTATAAAGATAGAAAAAATAAGCTCATTATTAGAAATCTAATTGTAAATAATTCAAAAGAATTAGACGAATCTAATGAATAAATTATACAAAAAAAAGTTGAAAGAAAAATATATTTTGGTGAACAACTAAAAATCCCTTTTTTGAGCTCTTTTGTCTTTTATGATTTTCTTTCACTTATAAAGTTGAGTCAATTGAAAGAAAAATTATAAATAATTGATACATATATAGATTAAAGACTAAAACTTTCGTTCATTGAATTTTAAAAGAATTATCGAAAGCAAACAGAATTGTTAGCTTTTGAAACTCTAAAATGTGAAACTTTTGAGCAAATTTGGAACTTATTTTGAATATAAAATAGAAAAGTTTATGATAGTTTTGAAATTCGCTCGAAATGTGGCACTCAATACATAAA
>JAQIWZ010000695.1:0-16615 GCA_034697245.1 Malaconothrus monodactylus | reverse complement strand
CAATACATGAAGTAAAAAGAATTAGTGATTTCCAAATTTCTAAATCTTATTAAAGAAGTTCTGATTTCATTAAAGTTTTTCATTTAATATAATAAATGATTTGAAATAATTAAGTTATGATTAATTGATTAAATAAATTTTTTGTTCAGGTTTTTTACGTGAGCTCCAAAAATTAATTGTGCAAAGCAATCAATTAACTTCACTTCCGCGAGCTATCGGTCATTTAGCACGTCTCACATATTTAAGTGTTGGAGAAAATAATTTAAGTTTTATTCCAGAAGAAATCGGTAATTATATTAAATTATTATTCATTGATTGTTGTCAAACATATTTTAAAATCAAATTTTTGTTTGATTAATAGGCACTTTGGAAAGTTTAGAATCGCTTTACATTAATGACAACCCAAACCTACACAGCCTTCCATTCGAGTTAGCCCTTTGCGCCAATTTGCAAATCATGAGTATCGAGAACTGTCCCTTATCTCAAATTCCGACTGATATCGTGAATGGCGGACCTTCTCTTGTCATACAATACTTAAAGATGAAGGGCCCGTACCGGACGATGTGAACTATTATTATGTAAAGAAATGAACTCTATTTAGAAGAAAACAAATTGTATTAATGTATTGATCAAAATTAGTGAAGAAAAAAAACAAAATTATAACAGAAAAATGTTATGAATTTTTGATAAAATAATTTATTCGGGTTTTGGTGCTCACAAAGAATAGTTTGTTGAATATGCCAAATGTTGAATGGAATTTAAATAATCTATTTAACTGTTGTTAGGCGTCATTCTAATCAATATTTGATGAATTGTTTGCGCTTCTAACCTGTCGATCACTGTTTATAATAAACCATTTGTTTTTTCTCTTTATTCAGTCATTCCGATTGTAATCGTATTACAGTATTTAAACTTATATCACATCAAATATATTTGACTTTTCATTCAATTTTCAATCTCATACAGTTATACAGTTATACAGTTTTATCATTTATGCTATTCGTATTTTATTTTAATTTTTGCAGTCTTTTTAAATATCTTAACTAATTAATAGTCAAAACAGACGATAAAATTTCTGCCAATTAACTAAATTTTCATTAATTATTTGAAAATGTTTTAAAATAAATCAAATTTAAACAAAAATTAGATAATATTTGCTTAATTTTGATATAGTTTTCCAATAAATTATTGTTTATTTGTGTAATGAATTTGGACTTCACTTAAATGTTAATCAGAGTAATAATTATTGTAACGCAGGTCTTATAGAAAATGTTTCAAATTTGTCTGAATGTAGAACAAAACTAAACTCGTAGTTAAACAACAAAATACAGTTCCAAACAAAAGAATAACCAAGAATTCATGCAAAACAGTTTAGAAGCGTTTTATTATTATTATTATCATTGTTATTATAAAAGAAGTCTATTTGAAAATTTTTGCTATTATAGTAATTCTAAACGAAGAGATCGATTGATTGTATGGATGAATGTTTTTTACTAATTGTAATTTAGTTAAAAACCAAGTTGTGAGTGATGTGATTTCAAATTAGATGCTTAATGGAAAATAAATATATTAAACTTCACAAGTTTATAGTTGTTCAAAATGTTCGATTAATTTTATTTTTGTTTTTTGCCTAATCTTCTAACTCAAAAGATGACGCGTTCACTACTTAACGCATTCCTCAAGCATTTCATATCAGGTTTTTCCGAACAAAGCTAAACGTTTTCTGAAACTTTCAAAGTCACTCCAACTCTATTCTGTTGCAACAACTTTGAGAGCTCTGAAACAAATATTCATCACAATAATAGTTTTATTTCAAAAGTCATGTTAATTCTGAGAAGTCATGAAAAAGAAAACCAAAATTCTGGAGGAAGTAATCTGGAGGTAAGTGTTTGAACTCCAATAGATATTTCAATAGCATGCCATTACTTATGTATTTTATGATTATCCTTACGTTATAACTTATGCACCGATCAATAAATTAATAATATTATTGGCCATAAATAGCAATTTTTAAAATTCAATTCATATATTTCATGAAATTTTTAAAAAAAATTAGTTTCAAAATTCCGGTATTCAAACAAGTTGTCATTGTTTGGTTGTGAAATATTGTTGAAACGACTTTTTGCTTCTAAAATTAATCTCTTTATTCAAATTTATGTTTATTGAAGTTTAGCTATTATTGTTGGTTCTTATAAGAACAATAAAAAATTGATTCATTTATGACTTGAGCTTAACTTAACTCTTAAGGAAGTAACCCTTCAGATAATACAATAAAAGTAAAGCTAAAATCAATTGAGAATCACTTAAGGACTTCGTTTATTTTAAAATCATAAAAATTTCAAAAATCTTTAAATGCTTGCGGCTATGCATAAGAAAAAGTAAATTTAAATCGGGTTTCGGTTAAAAAAAGTTTTTTACCCAAAGAGGCATTTTTGTGGTATTGTTGCGATTTAATAGTATTTTTTAATGCTTTCTTTATATAAATTCAAAATTATATACAATTGTGAGTAATTTTTTTCATATGTAAAGTAAGCCTATTTCAAGCACTTTTCCCACCGAAACCACTTTTATTTTATTTTTGTTTAACTCATATGAATTCCTCTCTAAAGTTTTGCAGCAAACAAACTATCATTACTATCATTACTGTTTTCCCGGTATATCGACTAAAGAGCCCTAAATTGTTTTCTTTAAACTTGTTTTTTGGCTATTTATTCGATGAGCTATTTTAGAAATATTTAAGACAAAAAGATGAAAATAGCTGTAAAGTTTAACTGTTTAGGTGTAAATCATAAACACCAATTTAGAGCAACAGAAAGCACTTCAATGTTTTAGAAACAATATTAAATTCAAACTTAATTCAAATTGAAATCTCTTTATTTTTGTCTAAGAATAACTTTTTAAGAGTAAGTTATGAGCAATTTTTTGTCTGTGAGTCTTTTGGTCCATTTTTAAGCTCATATTAACGCATGTTTGCCTTCGAGGGATAAACCAAGTTTTTTCGGACAGACTCGCCGTATGTACTGGTTGTGAAAGTAGAAAATCTATAGACTCTCTATAGACTCACCCAATAAAGAAGGCTGTCGTGAAAATATTGCATTTGTTTCCTTCAGTTTAGAAAACTATTGCCTTCGGCTAATTTTAAATAAAGCCAACATTATGTGAGAGTTGATAGTCGGTGAAGAACAGAGAGGAGCTATTTCTTGTTTGAGTGGAGAGTATTTTGTTATGTCTTGTTTTGAGTTCCATTTCTATGAGCGCAAATATAGTATGTAATGTCTGTTATGCAGTCATTAATTTTTATAATTTTGATAAATATTTTATTGTGAGCTTCAAATGTTTATATAAATACCTCTATTTTCGCACTGTATGATTAGTTAATGAAAAATGAAGATTCACTCAATGTCAATACTATGTAATTGTTGTACGAATTGCGTATGAAATTACTTCAATTTTTATATCATTAAAACTAATTCAGACTAAGAAAAATAAAATTCATGTCTAGCCTCTAATATCACTTTAAGTTGACTGAAAAATTAAGTCAAATAAATAAACTTTTGCTTCAGCTTCAATAAAAAAATGTCGAATACTTTCGATTATTTTGACTTATTTTCCTCGACTTAAAAGTATTTAAAAATAAATAAAATTAATTTTCAAAAATTTTTATGAAAAAAAAGTAAAAATGAGGGCTCGATTTTTCTCTTTCTTTTCTTACGTCAATTACTTCATTATTAATTTGAAAAATAGCAAAATTAAGTAAAACCAATGAATTTAATATTATTTAATAACATGGAAATTAATCTCTTGTAAATATTTAATGAAAATCGTTTGATAATAGTTTGAGACAACAACTTATACAAAAATAGAGTTATATTTTGCATCAAATTATAACTTAATAACCTCTTATGCAACTCATTCTAATTTTGGTCAACAATATTAATTTTAAAATGGAAAGCCTTAACCCGAATGAACTTATTTTTATTCTAATCCAAACCTAAGGGCAAAACCTGTATGTGATTGTACTCTACTGTACAATAAGATTGCATTCAATGCTTATCCAAAGTAAAGATGAAAACGTTTGATTGAATCTTATATTAATCATTCTAAATATTAAGTTAAGAGAAAGTTTTATCTCTAATTAAACGTTAATTTGAAGACTATTCATATCTAAAATTTGCTTTACAATTGTTTGATTGTCTTCTTAAAAGTGCAAATTAAGAATGATTAGAGAAGGCTAATAATTATCTATTGTGTTTTGCTAAATGAACACATGAATCGATCAAATTTTATCAACCAATTCATCAAAAGTGAATTCTACGGCACTTTTTTTTCTTTAAATTTTCTCAATAAATAAACTCTTTCTTTGAAATGTTTAAATAGTATAAAGGCTTTACTTATAACCCATGTAAATAACATTTAAATAAATTTTAAAACGAAATAATAAAAGTTTTAGTATAAAACTGTTAGAAATTATTTCGACACTGATTTCAGATATACTTATAAATTATCAAATAAATATTCAGTTGTGTTGAGTGTACACATTGAGAGCATGAGTTTTGTATTCATTTCAGTTTGAATAGAACCCCAAATTGTAATCTTATTTCGAGGAAAAAAGACTTATTATTATCGTTATATAATTTATAATTATTAAGAAACGATTAAAACCTTATAACTTATGAATTAATTTAAAATTCAATATACATTACCTCCAATTCAATAGTTTTTCATTAAATCCAAGTGAAAATCATTGGTTAATCTGAAATGAAGATTCATTAAAAATAATTTCATAAGCTTTTTAATCATCGAAATATTAATTATTCATAAGGAGTGAATTCATTGAGATCTTTCAAAAATGAATTCCATTGAATCGAAAAATTACCAGAAGTTGAATGAATCGAACATTTTAGTTATTAGTTTGAGTCAAAACTTGTTGTTTTGAGTCATTTTAAATCGTATTTTTGAAAGAAATAAATTTTTACGCTCAGTGTAACTCAAGTGTGATCACTGTTTGGAAAACTTTATTATATTATTTGAAAGAAATTTTTAAAAATACAATTCAGAAATACATGAAATAGTATGTCTGGATATGAAAGCTTGTCATTACAATAAACTTATGAAACAGTTTTGTTGTTATGTTTTTGAGTACTAAGTAATACACTCTGTATGACTCGACTAACAAGTAAAGAGTTTTACTTTTAATATATTTCCGTCAAATGTATTGCAAACAGTTTTGAAGCGTGAAAAGGATATAAATTTGTTTTCTTAATAGTAAAGAAAGTTAATCAATAAAAATAGTTAAACTATTTTCAAAGATTTATTGAATATTTTATAAGTTTTTAATGAGTTGAGCGCATGTTTGGGCACTACTTCTAGTTTATATAATTTGAATCTAGTTTTTGATGTTCGTTTGAGACATTTTGACTTGATTTTTGCTTAACCCTGACATCAATCCTTGCTGGAGAACATGTTCGGGTGAATGATCCGACACTTTTTTTCATCACATTTTTGCATTATTTTGCTATAAAAGTGTTACTGCTCTTTGAAAATCAAGAGTTTCTATATTTGTATCAATAAAACAGATTTGAGAAAAGGTTTTTTGCCTTTGAGAGAACTTATTTATATTTAATTGTTTAAAATTAATCAACAAAAGACTAACACATTCCGGTGGCCTCATAAGGTTTAATATATTAAGTTATTTGCCATATAATTACAACTTATTTTTTATTTCAGTTCTTGTTATGTAGCCATAAGGCAAACCATTTGGTTATATTTATGACAATACAATTTGTAATTCTATCAAATAAAGTCATTTCAAAGCTTTAAAACACGAGTTCAGTTATCAAAATATTTAATATATTCGCAATTATATTATATAAAATTAATTAATTCATGAAAACTGTATGCGAACAATGTGTGAGGTATGACTCTATCGTATAAAAGTAAAAATTATGTAATAAAATATTCATATCACAAAATCGGAAAAAGTGTATTCAACTTCTGATTGTGAATCAGAGGTTTCCAACACAAAGTCGACGAGAATTTATAGAAATTTTGAACCACAACACTATTATTTTATTGAAAATAAAGCATTTACTACAGAAAATTTGATAACTTATTATAGTTTTAAAATTTTTCTATTTATGGCTATCTTTGCGAAATCGATTTTAAATAACTAATTAGTTCTACATTTAGTAGAAATAGTATTTTTAGAAATATTATCGATATCTATAAGTCAAAAAAATTTATATTTAAAATGTCAATATTTCTTATGTCAATCGGAAGTTTGATATAAATATGAATTAAAGTCAAATAAATTCATTTGCTTTAATGAGCTGTGAGAATGGCCTTTCTATGTGAATAGGTTTAAAACCTATGATATTATTTTGAACTGGAGATTTTCGCCTCCAGAAAATATGATTTAAGTTTTATTTAATAATTAGCATTACTTAAATACAGTAAATTGTTATGAATTTATGCGAACTAATTCATTTCTCATGTATTTAATAGCATTATGTACTCAACATATTGTTTCATAGCTGTCATGTAAAGGATTTTTAAAATAGAAGACCATTCATTTTCACAATATTAATCTCAGATTACTTTTAAGCTTTTATTTTATGAGAATTGATATGAAACATTATTTAGTGACTGTTTCTTTTTGCTTAGAGTTTAAAAAAAGCATTTTTACGAACAATATATAAATTTTTTTGTCATATTTAGTCTTTGCATTAAATCTGGTTTATATAAAATTAAGTCAAATTCTTTATCTGTTAAGTAAGTTTTGATTGATATTACTTTAGTTTAATTAGTCATAAAATGAAAGAAAGAAAAATGATCAAAAATTTCAATCAATAACTGCAATAGAAAATGGAGTTCAATATTTGGTATTAAATCTATAAATGTTGAATATTGATCATTATTAAAAATGATTTAAATAAGAAATGTACTTAATTCCTATTTGATTAATAGTTGTGTTATAGTCGTGTTCCTCCCTTTTAAAGATTTAAAATTGTATTTTTACATGAATCAAATAAAAACGAATTGAGCACAAACACAATACTAGTTTTATCATTACTTATAAGTCTTATTATTGAGCTCTCAATAATAATAATTTTGATCAGAATTAACGCCTACACGAGCTCTTGTATCTCAAAATGACAGTCCTATTTATTAGCTATTTTTCAATATATGTTAATCAATTCTAGTTAGAAATAAATTTAGTTGAATTCTATTATGATAAATGTCTGAACTGATGGCAGACTTAATTGGAAGTTATGATAATAATAAATAGAGAGAAAAGTTGCGATTACTCTAATTCTAGTATATTTTGTTATGACCTAAAAAATGAATTAAAGTTATCCTAAAAAATTCACTAAAGTTATCAAAAACTCCTCTTTTCAACTCTTCAAAGCTTTCATTTTGAAGCAAAGATATTTTTGTTCAAATTTATGCTCTTATTTTAAGAAAATGTTCAATTACACAAGTTTTCCATCAACAACAAATGTCATAATTCTATGGTTTAGAGTATGGTTTGAATCAAATCTAATTGCAAATTGTCACAATTCATTTATGGGTGTATTTCAACAATCAAAATATTTTATGACGAACTAAATATAATATACGATATAATATCTATCATTAAATACTTTAAATTTATTAATTTTTATATTTTATGCGAAAATAAAGTATTATTAACATTACTATTACATAGAATTATTGATGAAAAAGTTTTCTTCACAAAATAAAAGTAAAGTTTCTTCTATTCATATTTATTTTTGATATTTATTCACTCCAATAAATAATTATATGGCATCAAAATTTGAATAAGCATTAATATCATTTTACTTTTAATAATTTCTTTTTATTCATTTATTTGTTGTAGTGTTGTATCGATGATGTAGCAAAAAAAAAAAAATTTCCATAAAAACTATGTTTTAGACTCAAATTTTGCAAGAATTTTAGGACTTGCTTAACAATACATTTTCAAATTTTAGAATTTCAATCATATTTAATGAATCAAAGAGAGCGTAGTCTTCATTTAATAATAGTCTTATGCCTTCACATTAAATGAATTCAATAATTGAATCGCTTTTCATTGTATTTCCGATAAAAAATACAATTTATTCCTCTTTTCAAATAAGTTTGAATATTAAGATAAAGAATAGAAGTCTTATTAAAATTGTAGTTCAGATGATAAATGAGCATAATTTGAACTTTAATCGAACTACTTATTAAACTTTATAATAATTGAAGCAATAATTCATTATTTCCTTTCACACGTTGACACGAATTGGTGTTTTAGGCGTAGAAATAATGTTGTGCTTAAAAATAGCGATTATTAACATACTATTAGTTATTGCTCTATAACTTATTTCTTTTACTCTTTCTATCACATCCTTCCTCCGGAAGATAAAAGTTTATTATCAAATGACTTCTATAGAAATAATTTGTCGGTTAGGTTTCAAGCGTTTGTACGTTTCAAACTTATACAATAAAGTGCTAACAATTTAGTTATTCACCATTGATGGCAATGGTGCCGATGCCCTGCAAAACGTGATTATATAATTTTTTATATATTCAAAGTTACGCCAAAACTAATTTCTGAGCTATTACTTGGTTCAAAATATAATAAGTTATATTAATAAACAATTTACAGATCATCGCATTTTGTGCACTGTTAGACGTGGAGGTCGTTTTAGGCTAAATATGTGAAGTGCAATGTCATTATGTGAATAACAAACTATTGTTAAATGAATTTTTTGACAGTTTATCACATATTAATATTTGAAGCAATTGAAAACATTCTGAACTTGAAAACACGATTCAAAGCACTCAAAGTTATTTTTTCTGTTTTTTATTGATGAAAAAAATATGATTAATACATTTCTTCCCAAACCCGTACTGTGATTATAACTCAACAGAATATAAAAGTTGAGTCTTCAACAAATTTAGCTTTTATGTAATGTTTTATAAATCTATTCAATACTAAACTTTAAACAAAATTTAACAATAATTCAACTATAATTCAACTTGAGATAATAATTTTGCACAAAGATGTCATGATGTCAATCAAAGTTTGGATCTGAATAAGAAATCCTTTATTCCTTGAAATTATTAAGAAATAAAAGCACTGAAAGAAAGAAATATGAAATCATGATTTTTTTGAATAAAGTCAAGGAAAAAATTAGAATACAATCAAATAATAAATAAATTTAAAAATATTACTAAACACAATGCGAAAATAATTTGATTATGAGTTGATTACCGGTATATCACCTCATGAATTAACCAAAACATAATTGTTCAGAAGCTTTGTTTTTGTTTATTTGAAAAATTGATGATCTTTAGATACCTTTCATCACATTTTCGTGAGTCTTGTTATTTGGTTTTAAATTATTAGAATTTTTATTTTTCGAAAAGTTAATAAATTTGTGTAAAATTAATTCAACAGTTCAAAAATTAATTTTCAAACAAATTTATCTTAAAAAATATTAACTCTTTTCGAATAGATGATTACAATTCAGAAATCGAAACGTTAAGCTCATTATCGACATGAATGGCTTGAAGTGCTTATAGACTTAGAATTAGTGATTTGCGAGTTTTAGTTTAATTCGTCTTGAAAATAAACCGCAATCAATAATTATAGAAAATAGTGGGATTCATAGTAGTTGGTTTAGTGGTTAAACTGATAGAGAATCGTTAATTTATTGTGGATCTTTTAAATACCCCTAGTGGTAAGACTGGGACTCGTTTTCTGCAACGACGTAATGCGAAGAGCCGTAGCATTCAATTGACGCAACTATGAAAACTTGCTTGGCTTGTAATAATCAATTCACTGTGTAAGTAAGTTTTGCCATTGCCATTGCCCTCAGCAGTCACTTGGAATTCACTTCAGTTCTTTCATAATAGCTATAGCCTGAGCCAAGAGAGCTATACTCTCTAATATCTGTGCAACGTTCAATTCGTGTCTCTTTCTATACAAATTTTCTTCAGTACTACTTTCAGGATCAATATGTGTATTGTTTAAGTATAAAATATATGTGATTTCAGTCTTTTAAGTTATAATAATTTAGTTTTATTGGTAAATATATGTTTTTATCATCAATTTTGATCTAACGATTATATAAAATAGAAGATAATAATCGGATTCAATAACTATTGCAAATAATAAAGTATAAAAGAAGTATAAGAAGTATAAGAAATCCAATAGATTATGGTTTTATGACTCTCTCTTTTGAAGTGGCTTTACTTTTATCAATCGTTTGTCATCATTATCGTGATAGAAGATATCTTTTCAATTCATTTCTTATTAGTCTATAAGATGAAATTCGGAAATCTGGTGAATATTAAATAATTCAGGTAATAGTGCTGTAATACTCACTCTTTTTCTTATGAAAAATGTGCTTTTAATACTTTTTATTAACGCACAAACTTTATGATCGCATGAAAATCACCAACAAATTTAACGAAAAAGCAATAAATCCTAAAAGATCAAAAGATTTATTGTTATTCACATAATAATAAAACTATAAGACTTAGCAACTTATATATCCTTTTCAATCAAATGTTTTATTATACGTTTGACACAAGGCAATTAAATCGATAGCGTTTTGCTATGTTTTTTCGTTAAACTGTATAAACTATAAACTGTTGATATTGAATGTGAGCAATTATATAATCATCAATTTTAATAGAGAACCAAATTTTATAATTAAAATATTCAACAAGTAAGTTATCAAAAAAACTATTATTAGTATTCATTGTTTGGACTATTATTCAGTTAATTAGTTTTTATGACTTTTGAAACTCATAAAATTGCTCTCAAAAGTCATGCAAACAGTGATGCATTATTGTAGCCAAACCTTGATCTTAATTTAATGATAAATACTTTGTATTCTAAAAGCAATATTTAAATAGTATTTAAATAGTATTTGAGACCTATCAATGCCTAAAGGCGTTAATTTATAGTTGTTTTGCTTCAATAATTTACAATCGTTGATAAAGTTCAATGATTTTTAAAATGTCATTCAACATTTTTATTGACAATTTTAGTTGTTTTCTATCTTTTCTTTCATTTTTTCTACATTCACATGTGCTTTAAAATAAACTTAAATCGAACCGAATCGCTCTTTTCTTATTAGAATTTAATTATAAAAATGACAACACATACAACAGAATCATCTTTTTCTTCAAATATCGCTCATTAGCACTTATAAGACTTTTATTTGATTGTTCAAACTTTCAAAGCTGAGACAAATTATTATTTTTTTTTAAGTTTTTATTTGAAGATAATTTGTTGATCTATTAGACCAACTAATATGCGGGTTATTGCCCTGATTTCTCCTAAAAAACGTCTTTATACGAAATCCAAAATACTTTTATTATTTTCATTTTCAAAATAAGGCAAAGTTTATAAATTAAGCGTTTTTAATACGAAATATTAGTATTTATTTAAAAATAGTTTCATAAGAAAGTTTCATTTATTAAAATGAAGAATTATTAGAAAACATGATATCATCAAAATTTGAATAAATTGAAAGTTTCTACAAATTTGATAATTTGATAATTTGAGAGATCTTTATACCAAATCAAATATTGATATTTTCATTTCTCACTAAATCGATAGTTACCAAATCAATGTCATAAGTAAAGAGAGTTCTAACAAACTTATGATTAGAAATGCTTACAAATGCTTACTCTTCTCGTAAGCTTATGATTTGAGAGAATCGATGATGTAAGACATTTACTCAATATTGCACTTAACATTAAGATATTCTATTGTGAAGGGCAGTCACGATGTCGAAAGGAAATCGAAGAATAGTATTTCTTCACTTTTTTTTAATATGATGACGAGATCTTTGTGTTTTCCCTTCATATAATAGCATTCAATTTCTTTTAGTGATGGCCTTAATATTGCACATAAACTTAATATACGTCACGTTTATATAAAAAATGAGTGTTTGAACCTTTTCTTAATTTTATTTTTCGAGCAGCTTTTCATCTATACTTTTATGCGATTAATATTATGTATGGAATATATGAGAATATGATGTCAATGTTAACTAGTGAGCAAACATACGGCTATCCGCTATTATAGTTTGAACATTAATGCAATTTAAGTGTTAGGAATACTTTATTGAATAACTCTTTTTTGAAAACTTTATTAAAAACTTATAGTCATAGTTCCATCAAATACATTATAAACAAAGAAAAAGTAAAGCCTCAAAAATCTTCATTAAAATTTTGTGATAATTATCAATGAAAAAGTCATTTTCTTTTCAAATTAATCCATTTTTTAAAAAATAACAATAACTTCTTTCTTCTTTAAATGAGTTTATTCTTCAAATTCAAATATTTAGTGTTACAGTAAATTGTTTTAGTTATGTTGAAATGTTGAAAATTGTATTTTTAATCAATTCCTAGTAATTGAAAATTCTTTACTCTAATCTAAAACTTAAATCTTTTGTGAAAGTAATGCATTAACTAAAAGTATATAACATTTGATTCAAAAACAAACTTAATATTGGATAAGTGAACTTAAATGATGAGCACATGAATAGTTCAAAATTGAAAAGTGCACTTAAAACTAATTTTAATCGATTAGAGAGAGGCAGCTTTCAAGAAAAAGGAAAGTGATTTAATAATTGCTGGGCTTTTTAGTGAAGAAAGTCTTTAGTGATTGTATTCTGTAGTGATTGCGTTCTGTTTTACTTATTGAGTCACTATCACAATCAAATTAAAAAAACTAGATTTTTTCTAAATAACCTCTCGCTTATCCAATTTTAAAACTATGTTATTATATATTAACCTCTGGTCAATCAAATGAAGCCGAGTTTCATAAAGGTTTTCAAAGTAGCTGCAGATGTGTTTCCTTTTAATTATTCAAATCAATGAATAATGGATTTGCATTTAATGCAACAGAGCTTAAGTGCATATAAGCATATAAATAATGAATGCTTAAAGCATTATATTATATTACTTGTCATATCAGCTTATTTTAGACACAGAGAAGAGAAAGTAATAGGAATCTAAATATTAAACCAGTAGTTTTGATGAATAATAGACTGAGAATAAAGTAAATCTCAATTTAGTTCAGTCTTAATATTAAAATAAAATCTTAAAGAGCGCATTGTCTTTGAGATAAGAGATTGTTTTATATATGAATTTTTTTGATGAATGCTTATTATTTAAAATAATGATCTTTTTTTCAAGTCATTGCTATTTAGAGTTTGCTTTCAAGTAAGTGTTTTAAACCATTAGTGAATTACAAAAGTTATCTATCATTGCGTGCATTTATAGTCATAGCTTTATTGCGATCTCAATCATTGAAAATTTATTGCGATTAGAAATGTAGGGCTATTATTATCATTTATTATCATTTATTATTCAGGAAAAAGATTCTCACTTCAATTTATAAATACAGAAGTAATAATAATAGTAATAATAAAGCGATAATCATATTAATAAGTTGGGCTTTACTTTTAGCTCTTTGTTTCATGATATGAATATTTGGTTTAATGTCAGTCGTGAGTCTAATATTCAGAAAAATAACATTTTAATTATCGTTTAAACCTAAACTCGTAAACAATTTCTATTTATTTCTGTTTCAACTCATTTAAATTCATTTATATTCATTTTGTATATCGTTTAAATTTGATGAGGCTCTGCGAAAAGGCTTACTATTCAATAAAAGTGCCACTAAATAATGAACAGAATCTGAAAAGAAGAGTTCTTTGTTCATGACTTAACTTTGAAATTTCTTTTAACCAAACTTTAAGAATTATAATTTAATTAAGCTTTTGAATAATAATTGAGAAAATGATGTGTATATCTCATAATGACAGGGACGCCAACATTTACGTAAGCCATAATTTCATCTCTACATTCAATCTTTAATAACTGAGATAATGCTAACCTCGACTTTCTTAAAACGAAGGCTCAAAATAATTATAGTTAAGAAAACACTTATTCTGAATCATAAAGTTTTTGGTGATAATGACGACGAAGTCATATAATAGTTAATGTTTAGTTTCTATTTTAACGCTTCATTTCATTATAACTTAATGTGACTTTTCTGTTAAAGGAAAACAAATTCGCTTTTTCTAGAATTGTACTAAACTTCACAATATAGTCAAGCATTTCGGGTTAATTAGGTTTCTGTAAATTTTTAGGCTATAGTTGGCTCAACTTTATAATGATTTCTATTGATTGAACTCTTCCAACAACTTGTTGTAGTAATTCTTCATGAATCGAACAAAACCGGTTTCAAATCGGATGACTGGGCAATGGTTTGAGTAAAAATATACAATTTATACTTCAAGTGAAAGTAAAAAATATTTGAATCCAAAATTTTTTTTTTAAATTTATACGAAATGCTTGATTTGTCAATTATTCTTAATTTTGATTTTTAAATGAATAGTTAAAACTTAAGACATATTCGGGTTGCGTATCGAATCTAATCATAAGATGACATAATGGAAACTTTGATTAATTAAGTATAATGTTTGGAATACTTAATAATTAATAACGATTAGAATCTATCTATTTCTGTTAACATTTGAAACACTCGTGTCGGTATTTTAATGATACAAAATTGTATTTAATTCTAGTTTAATGTGATTTCATTGGATGTGAAATGTTCTTAATGTTGACATTGAATTTTGATGACCTTTGTTGCCATGAATTTTTCGCTCTTTATACAGGTTGGTTTACCTGAACATATTATATAAGGTCGTCGTCCTGACAGCCGCCAGAATTCATGTGATACATATTTGCAGAAAGTTATTTTCCAGACCCCTAATCATTTTGATTGCAACTACTTTTTTATGCTTAGCAATAGTTGTTTTGAATTTTGTTTCTTATTTATATAACTATCTCTTGTTTTGCTTATTTACATCACTTCTTTATAATATTTTTCATACTTAAGTTCTAGAGTTTTATCAATTCATAACATAAATATTGTGATTGAAATACAGACTCAATATATTTACTGAAACCTAAATGTGCTAATTAGTTGTATACGATCTAAAAACATCTTAAAACATCCTCTTTAAGGATACAAAAAATACGAGTCATAAAAATATTATCAATCATTAACACTGAGAGTATGTTTGTTGCTCTTTAATGTTATTTTGTTGTTAAGTAAAACCTGTAAGTTAGACAAGTTTATACGATTGACTTACTTTAATAGACATTTTATTTAGCAAAACACCAAATTGCAAACTTATATCAAGTTTGCTCTATTTTTGGATAGTATTTCCATTTCAGTTCATAATAGTATAGCTTAAAGATTGTGATAAATCTGTTTAATTTTTCATTTCAATCGATCAACTTTTGAGTGGGTCACTAGTTTTCAAAAAATATTTGTTTTCATACATGTGAAGATTCGCTTTTATTAGGTTTTAATTTTTTAAAAAACAATTTCAACTAATTCACTGAAACTTAATCTAACTTTAAAATTAGAAAGTTTAGCTGACATAGCAATTAGCTTTTCCATTAGTTGATAATGACATTGATTGCAGTTCCGTTTGCATACTTTGATCCCATCATCATTACTGCTTAACTCATTTTTGTGTTAAAAGTTTTCAGAATTTTAATTAAAAAGAAAAAAAAATCAATTAATTAATTAAACTGAATATAAAAATGGCACAATATTAGCTTTTAAAATATAAAATTATAAAAATACACTTTTTAATCATTTAAAGTCATTTTGTTTCACCCAATGTCGTAAGAATTACAATTTATATCCATAAATACATGTCCTATTAAGAAGATATATCATAGAATATATGTCAGATCTTTTATAAGATGCTTAAAATTAGCCTAAATTCTCATTATAATTAGCAGAATAATTATGAATCCTTCAGTTTTGATAATAATTGTCAAATTAAAATATGAATTTTATTTAGAAATAATAGTTTCAATTTTTTTGACAGTTTGTGCCTTATTTTTTCAGTCAATTCTTGGTTTTCATATGCCACTGAAAATTCTTATCATTATTTAGATCTAATTCCATATATTTTTGGAAGGCTTTTGAGGTGGGTTATAATCAAGAAAGTGTGTTATTTCCAGACCGTTATAACTGTTACAAAGGTTAAACTTGTCATTTAAAGTGAATTAATTGAGATTTATCTCAAATTTTAACTAAATTCAGAGAATTTTCTTATTGAAATAGTTTTTCAAAAAAGGAATTCTTTACATATTTGAAATCATTAAATAATTTCGATAATTTATTTTAGAAAAATTGACACATTCCTATGTATTTTCACTTATAATCAAATTATTGAAGTTCAAGACTTACTCGTGAGACTTAATCCTATTTTCTCACATTGAATATTAAAATATCTTTATACAAGAGTCAAGTTTCAGTCAACTTCTTAGCGACAAATATTTGTTTTTTACGCCCCGGAAATATATTCGCTTTGAAGACTTTTGATTATTCAAACATTAGATTGAATTCAATAAAATATTTGAATAATAAACTCTATCGACACCCAACTAAGTTTAAAACAAGAAGAGGTGGAAATGCCATTCAAATTAATATTTTAGATGTAGTGCACCAAAAGTCTCGAAATAAAAACAAATCTAAGTTTCTCATTATTTTTCTTGAATATAATTA
>JAQIWZ010000694.1:0-16647 GCA_034697245.1 Malaconothrus monodactylus | reverse complement strand
ATTAGATCATTAGTTTCTCAAAACAATTCATTTCCTTTTATAATCAAAACAAATTAAGAATACTTTTTAATATAACAATAGCATTGAAATGTTGGTTTGTTTGTCTGACAGTCTATAGGGTGGGCCCCTGGACATGATGCAACCTTAAGACCGGTATCATAAGAACCAGCAGACCTCAAGTGAAAACTTTAAAAAAATTGACCACTGGCCAAATTACTGAACCCACTAATGCTTTTCTATAGGAAAATTTTATTATATATTTTTGGAGTTCTATTTGAACGCCCACTTCTAGTGTAATATCAAATTTACAAAATATTCGCGATTTCTCTTTAGAAAAAACAATTAAAATTTCATTCGATTTCTATTGAAAATTTTTCGTTCCGGAAAGTGACTGAAAGAATTGAGTGCCTGTTGAAATGTCAAGGGATTGAATTCGGAAAATCTGGAAAAGTTTGATTCAAAGCTTTTTATTTGCAAATTTAAAAAAATTTTGATTTCTTCCTTTTCGAAATAATTCCAATAATGATATGTCGAGAAAAACACAAATATATTGTCTTTACTTTTTATTTCAATACAGCTGATGATTGGATTTTATGTTTAACAATTGAATTTCAAATTAATTTCTCGTCTCGTCAATAAAGTCTAATTCTTATCAAAGTTTGAAAAAAGTTCGCTGAATCGGTACTTAACCATTTTGTGTTTCCTTTAGATAATAACTTATCAACGATTCATATATTTATTACTTGAAAATTGAAAATTTTTAGATAAATTCTATAAAACCACTAAAAGTGAAGTTATAGTTAAAGGCTTCAATGTTTCTTTTAATTCTATTGAATTTTCTTCCAGTCCTTATAATTTTATGGTATTATCAAAGGCTTAAAAGAATGACAATTTTAGAGCGCAATGGAATACCAGGACCTAAGCCTCATTTAATTTTAGGCAATTTGAGAGATTATAATTCAAAAGGTTATAATGAATGCTTCGAGCAATGGAAGAAAAAGTATGGAAGAATTTTTGGTTATTATTTAGGAGCCAAACCATTTATAGTGGTGACAGATCCAGAACTATTAAAACTCATACAAGTGAAAGACTTCCATCACTTTTCTCATCGCCCTTATATAATTCCGGGTGGAATTTACCGTAATTGGAAATATCATCAAATGGTATCAATTTTATAAGCATTTTAACCTTGAGTTTTGCCCAATATCTGAAAATTAAGTATATAATCGAGAATTCTAAACTATTTTTGCAATTTGAAACTTTACTAAAATGTTTTTTCTTAAAATTACACAAAACCCGAATTCCAAGTTTCTAATATGCTTCCAATCATTATTTCAGACACCCCTCAATAGAATAGTGTTTGCTGTAATTTAAAAGCTTATTCATTAAAACTCATGTAATTTATTTATTTAAGAGGTTTTACTTTTTCTTTTTTACTTAATTTAATTTGAAGCTGAAAAATAGTGATACTTTTATATTGAACAATTCAATTTATTCATTATACTAAAGCATTTTAGAAGAAGAAAGTAATGATTAACTGTTAGGTTGTCTGCATTTCAGGTAACTCGTGTCGACTCGTCCAGATGGAAGAAAATGAGGTAAGCGCTCTTCAAATTTTTTATATATATAATTTGATAATTTGAATTCCACTTTGAAGAATGGTTTTGAGTCCGTGGTTTACATCCTCACAGTTAAAATCAATGGTGCCCACAATCAATAAATGCATTCAAGATATGATGCAAAAAATTAAAAAATTTGCACAAAATAGCGAAGAATTTAACATTTATGAAATTTTAGAAGGATTAACAATGGATACAATTGATAGATGTGCTTTCAGTATACAAACTGATATTCAGGCAAATATAGGAAATCCTTTAATGGATGCGACGCGTGGAGTTTTTTCAGTAAAGCCAAGCCAATTTTTAGCATCTTTATTACTTTGTTTCCCAGAATTTTCTTGGATTATCAATATTTTGCGTGACATAAGTGAAACATTTTTTGATTATTTTGAGTTAACAAGTCATGGACTGCTATTGAAAGCAGGAAGAAATATTGTATTTAATAGAATTAAAAACAAGAATTTTGTTGGACAGCGACAAGATATTCTAGGATTAATGATTGATTCACGTCATAACATTAAATCAACCAAATCATTGAGTGATATCGAAATTATTGCCAACACTATTGTCATACATGAAGGTATACTAATTAAATAATACTTTTCATTGTCAGCTAAACCTACCCTTATTTTCAAATTAAATTATGAAAAAAAATATTTCAAAATGAAAAACTTAATTATTTTCTCATATTTATTGCAGCCGCCTATGAAAGTCCAGCTAATGTTTTGGCATTTATTATTCATAATCTCATTAATAATCCAGAAATTCAGGAAAAACTTATAGAAGAAGTGGACGATCTTTATAATGAAGACTCAGATTTCAATTACAACGCAATGTCTAAATTACCCTTCACTGAGGCGGTGATTAAAGAAACATTTAGGTTAGTTATCATTTCGAAGACTTAATTTAATTAAATAATGTATTTTTTCAGACAATTTCCAACCGATACGCTGTTTACTAGTCGCGCCTCAGATATTGATTATAAATTTGGTTCGTTTGTGATACCAAAAGGAGTAGATATTAGAATTCCAACTTTCCAATTGCATCGCGACAAAGAGTTTTGGTCAGAACCTGAAAAGTTTAACCCTTCAAGATTTATGGGCACCGAGAACTTGAAAGCCATTGATTCTGTAATTTTTCAGCCTTTTGGTGTCGGGCCCAGAATTTGTCCGGGACAACGATTTGGAATTTTGGAAATTAAGCTCATTCTTGCAAATATTTTACACAAATATAGACTCATTCCTGGAGTCAATACAGAAATTGGCGACATTGAGCTTGATTTCAAGCTAATCACTCTTTCTCCTAAAAATGGAGTTTCGGTTAAAATTGTTCCGCGGAATTCATCATAAGATTTATGTTTTCAAGAAATAAAAATAAGAATAATTAAAAAGGATATATTGTACCTTATATTATATCATAATTATCGAAATTTTTAATTTAATTTATCAATTATTTTAATAGAAAAGTAAATTAACCAAAATCTCACTTTTTTAAAGTAAACTGTTAGAAGAGTTTTAAGTTTTAAGATTTGATACAATCATCAAATGAATTGATTATTTTAAAGGTTTAGTTCTTGCCATAGTTGAAAGTTTTGATGAAACCAAAGAATAAAATGAGAGTCACTTTATATCTATTACATTATATTTCAAACAAACAACAGGGTTTTCGAATTAATCATTAATCTAAAATGTTTGATTGCTATATTTTATTTTATTTTCAACTCATCTTTTTGTAAAATTTTTGAACACTATCAGTAGAAATATGTGATAGCATTTTCAAATTAAATTTGATAAAATAGAACATTTCAAATTTTCCGATTAAAGGCTTTGTAAGTTTTTTTTATAAGACCACATTAAATCCAATCAATCTAATAACTATTAGTCAGAGCTCACATTATTAACTGATAGAACAGCCAAAATATGGTAATAGTAAGCAATTATTTGAATTATCAATAGTTTTAGCGATTTTTAAGGATTATTGAAAAGTCGAAGTTATTCAAAGGTACAGCAACTGTTCATTATAAGTGAATAGTAATAATTTAATTAAGATTTTGATTAATTACAAAAAGAAAATAATTTTTTCTTCCAACTTATTCTTTGAGATAAATCTCTTTATTATGTTATCCAATTATAAATTTAAGAAAACAAAGGCTCTTATTTGACAAACATTTGAAGTATAATCGCTTATCATTAAGGCCAAAGTCTTTCGCTAAATCAATAAATTGGAGTCAACGGCAGAGTCAATAAATAGAGACTTCAATATATTTTTTTAAGAAAACTTAATATAAACTTAAAGATTGAATGTTTGCTTTTCATCAACAACTGAATGCTAGAGCTTTATGAATGAATTTGTTGATTAATATCTTATTTTTAAAAAATGCTATTAATTTTTACAATAATCTCAATATTTTTAATATTTTTATTCTTTCAAAGAATTAGACGAATGTCAATATTGAAGCGAAATGGAATCCCTGGCCCTAAACCTCATTTGATTTTTGGGAATATGAAAGAATATTATGCAAAAGGTTATAACGAATGTTTTGAAAAATGGAAGAAGGAATACGGCCGAGTTTTTGGCTATTATTTGGGCGCTAAACCATTCATTGTAGTGACTGATCCAAACTTATTGAAACTCATTCAAGTGAAAGACTTTCATCATTTTTTTCATCGTCCGTATGTCATTCCAGGAGGTCTTTACCGAAATTGGAAATTTCATCAGCAGGTTTCAAATTTAAATTTCATTTCATAATTATTATTATTATTATTATTATTAATTATTATCATTATTATAATTTCATAATGTTTGCCAATAAATTCTATTGAGTTTTGAACTTGAAATCTAATTTTCAGATAAATAGAGTTAATGCTTCGCGTTGGAGAAAGATGAAAACTATAATAAGGTATTCAAATCAAAATTGACAAATCATTTAACAAATCATAACTCTTGAGTTAGAATTGAAAAATTATGAAAATTTTAAACTATATTATTAAAATAAAATAAAATTGTTCAATACGTGCGCAGCAAAGTATTATATAAAGGTTTGTTAAAGTTTCCTATATGTCAAATTCGTTTTTGAGCAAATTTTCTTCAAACTATTAGTGAAAATGTTTTCATTAATTGAGACTTTTGCAAATTTAGTCGAAAGTTTAAATCGAAATCATAATTTTAATCAAAATAATTGTTTTGAAGAATTGGAAAAATTAAAATTTTTAGTCTAATTTTATTTTCCCGTTGAGTTTCACATTGACTGCCAGAGCCTAAATAGACGCGTTATAACAAAAGTACTCATAGCGGTCGATTAAACAATGTTATTCAATCAAATTTTATTTTATTGTAATCCCTAACATTGAGCTAATCTCGCGTAAAATTTTCACAATTTTTTCTTTTATAACTCAGAAGTTATGATCAATTAAAAAATTTGTCAATTCCTTAAGCCCGTGGTTTACTACATCACATTTAAAATTAATGGTACCCACAATTAAGATATGTGTTCAAGAAATGATGCCAAAGCTTCATTTAATGGCAAATAATAATGAAGAATTCGATATTCATCAATTAATAGAAGGATTGACAATGGATATAATACACAGAACTGCTTTTGGAATAAAAACTGATATTCAAAACAATTCTAAAAGTCAATTGATAGAAGCGAGCAAAGCAGCCCTGGCAGCAAAAACGAGTCAATTCTTAGCTTCTTTATTACTTTGTTTTCCTGAGTTTTCTTCGATTATTAACATTATAAGAGATATAAATGAGAAAATTTCAGATTATTTTGAGCTAACAAGTGACCAAATTTTATGGAAATCAGTCGAAGCGATTGTTAATAAAAGAATAGAAAATTATAACAATGATGATGAAAATTATAGGAAGCCTAAAGACATTCTACATTTGATGATCGATGCGATTGATGATAAAACAAATGACACTTCCGTATTTAACTTTGAAAATAATTCACAAAAATGTTTGACAAAAGTAGAAATAATAGCCAACGCAATCGGAATCAATGAAGCGGCCTTTGAAAGTCCAGCTAATAATTTAGCTTTCATTATACATCATTTAGTAAATTATCCAGATATTCAAGAAAAGTTGATCGAAGAAGTGGATAATTTGTATAATGAAGACGGAGTTATCGATTACAATGCGATCGTCAGTAAAATGCCTTTCACTGAAGCTGTTATTCACGAAACTTTTAGGTGAGTTAAACCTATAATTAATCTTCAAAAAATTCACAAGTAATTACAAAATAGATAATAATTTTTAAAATAGAAATAATTTATTTGCAACTATTTTGGCGCAGATACTTTCCTACCGATCCGCTCTTTATTAGTCATGCTTCAGATATAGATTATAAATATGGCTCAATCACAATACCGAAAGGGGTCGATATACGTGTTCCTACATTTCAATTGCATCGCGACAGTCAATTTTGGAGTGAGCCTCTAGTATTCAATCCGTACAGATTTTTAGGTTCTGAAAATGAGAAAGCCATTAATCCAGTAATTTATCAGCCTTTTGGAGTTGGACCGAGACTTTGTCCTGGAAAACGATTCACTATTTTGGAAATAAAGCTCATATTAGCACAAATTTTGCGTAAATACCGTATAATTGCTGGATCTAAAACTGAATTTTGTGATCTAGAACTTGATTTCAAACTTTTTTCACTTTCACCCAAAAATGGAATTTTTGTAAAAGTGATCTCAAGAAATTTTCAATAAATTATCAATCTTTTTGCATCAAAAATAATTTACATTCAAATCGAAACAACAATAATATTTCTCATTATTTTAACCAAAATTAAACAAAAAATTATGTAAAAATTGATCTAATTTTTTAAAATGAAGTTTGCACTGAATATTAAAAATGTTTCCTTTAAAAACTTTGATATAGACCCACATCTTTTTGTCTCATTACAAGTTGAGTTTATATTCTCTGTCCAAATAAAATACTTCTGCGAATAAAGTTTCATTTCAAATTTGATTTCAAGCTTTTTTAGGATCAAATTTACCAATCATTGAACACTTTTTTTGCCCTTTCAAAACTTAGTGTCTTATGACAAGAACTAATGTAGAAATGTATATCATAATAATCTCTATCGGAAGTATTTCTATGAATAATAATCATATTTACTCATGAAGGCGTCAATGAATACATTAATCAAAAACAATGTTTTCGATAAGAAAAGTTTTAACATTTTGTTTAAATATTTGAAGTTTACTCTTATTTCTTATACAAATTGGTAATGAGTTAAAAAGATGAATAGCATTAATAAAAAAGTTTTTGTCACAATTCGCTATTTTTGGCTTTGCTTTGAATCAATATTTTAACTGAATGCGTAGGGAAGTAAATATTTTTCAACTTTAATCATTCCTTCCTTAATGATAAGAATGAAAGAAAATACTTGAGCTTTACAAGTATGCAGTCATCAGTCATGTGCATCCTATCATTTATCGAATTGATAAGTTAATCAAAAATATAAATTAAACAAAGATCAAATGAAATGAGGTCAAAGTTTATCAAATAATGATTGGACCACACTTTATACTAGAGTTGAAACTAAAAATTGAAATATATAATTGTTATGAAAACTTTATTTAATAATACAGATTATAAACAAATATTCATTGAATTATAAGTATATCGGCGATCACTTATTGAGTGAAGGAGTAGAGGAGTAGAGGAGTAAAGGAGTAAAGGAGTAAAGGAGTAAAGGAGTAAAGGAGTAGAGGAGTAGAGGCACTACAGGTATAGCGAATTTAATTAATAAAAGCGATAAACTTTCTATTGAGTAATTCTCGTCCGATGATATTTAGACATTCCGTTTTATAAAATGAAGATATAATTGAATTCGAAAACCTTATATGGTTAGCCTTAACTTAAATATTTATTTGATATGTTGGACTCGATACACACTTTTCAGTCAACTTTTATTTAATTTGAAAAATTTAGGAAAAAAGTAAAAATTAGATTTTGCTAACAATTGGTTTCTCAATAATTGGAGTCTTTAATTTTGATATAAGTAATTCAAATCAATATAATTGAGATGATCTTTTAATTTCAAATTAAAAAATATTTGAACAAAATTTGAAACAGTTTGGGAAATAAATTGTTTTTTAAGCGATAATTTT
Source organism: Malaconothrus monodactylus (assembly GCA_034697245.1). Classification (NCBI taxonomy): domain Eukaryota; kingdom Metazoa; phylum Arthropoda; class Arachnida; order Sarcoptiformes; family Malaconothridae; genus Malaconothrus; species Malaconothrus monodactylus. The sequence goes on along the minus strand of JAQIWZ010000694.1, from coordinate 8,903 downwards.
GATTCAATGCTAACCTACATCTCTTTTTTATCTGCATTACAAAAATAGAATCGGCAAATGAGATGGCATTCAACAAAACTTGTCATAAGTATAAACTTACGCAATACTTATTAAAATCAATGATTTTATTATTAATGTATTGATAAGGTTCAAACTTGACGAGTAAGTGCTCAACACAATTTTATTGACCAATAAATTGACTGAATTGTAGGCCAACCTTTCGATATTATTTAGAAAACAAGTATAATCTCTCAATGAACGCTTTCATTGCATAAGGAATAAAATAAATGCATATTAAAAATCTATTTTAGCTTTAATTAAGGCATTAAAATGCATCAAAGATTAATTAAGTGAAAGGATGGCAAAAATTCATTACATCACAAGCGAGGGAGCAATCGATGAATGCAATGATATTGAATATATTTTGAAGAAAACCGATTATATTGTTTGGGCTATATTTAAAAATACCATCAATGAAACGGGGTATGAATTTCTTCCAACATTTTGATCAACATTTTCTAAGAGTACTCAGCTTTTCAAATTTAAAACACATTTTTTTACTTTACTCGTCTCGTTTCAATATTATTGTTGATCACGATTTTTTACGGAATTACTCAAATTTAGCGCTAGAGAAAAAATATTACCTTATTATTTGCAGCAAATTTAATCATGATTTTCTATAATAAATGGTACCACAAATACAGTAGAAGACGAAAGCCATAAAACAGTCATTTTTGCAGTATATCATATTTAGAAACAAATTATATTTTCATCAAATTTAAAATCAAATACAATGTTTGAACATGAAAACCAATCTTAAAGTTCAAATATTCAGCTGAACAGCAGCAGTAAAAACGCTTTAATTATTATTATTAATATTTTAACAAAATTTGAAAGACTTGTTTAAAATCTATGAATATTAAAAAATGATTGATTAGGTTTGCACAGCTTGAGATTGATACAAACGCAGAATATCCAGACGCTCTTCAATCATATTATGCCGGTTTTATAGAAGGATATCTAACTCATGAACTTATATCAATGCATTGGAATAACAAACTTTCAAAGTATTTCGATGATGACAATGAGTTTCGCCTTAAACTTAAAAACTTTGTTGAGACGAATGTTAGTTTTATTAAGAGCCAAATCAATGAATTTCGTAAAACGGATCCCTATTGGCATAACGTAGCGTTAATTCTCGAACAAATCACTGGTTTACAAGATGGCTATGCATTACATACTGCAAAAGCTCAACCTTTAAGTCCAAGAATTGATGTCGAGGCTATCGGTAAAGTATTTTTGCTAAATCTCATACCAGATCTTGACGTACTCGAAGAAGTTCTTGAGAAAAAATCAATCGATAGACTTATAGGTGAGGGTTCGTGTTCTGCTATCATAAAACTATTAAAAGATGGAAGTGATGAAAAATCAAGCGATCTCTTAGTGGCACACAATATGTGGTCTACATATAATTCAATGCTACGTTTGATCAAAAAATATAACTTCAATTTTCATTTATTGCCAGACAATAATATTTGTGAAAAAAGTTTGATTGCAGGCCACTGTATGTCATTTTCTTCATATCCTGGCGCTGTGTTATCGTTAGATGATTTCTATATATTGTCTTCTGGATTAGTAGTACAAGAAACAACATTTGAAATTCTCAACAATCAATCGCTTTGGAATTTTGTTAAACCTGATCAAAGTGTTTTCGAATTCATTCGAGTTATTGTTTCTAATCGACTTTCGAAGTGCGGGGAAGAGTGGACACAAAATTTTTCAAAGTATAACAGCGGAACATACAATAGCCAATGGATGATTATTGATTTCAATAAATTTGAGATCGGAGTCAAACCACAACAACTTGAAGACAATCTGTTATGGATTTGTGAGCAATTGCCTGACCTGATTCACTGTCAAGATGTCACTAATATTCTACGAGAACAGGAATACTGGGCCTCTTATAATATACCTTATTTCAAAGATATCTACAATAGAGGTGGCTATAAAGATCTCAAACAAAAATACGGCCATTATTTCAGTTATAAAAAGTGTGCGAGAGCTTTGATATTCAAACGCGATCACCAAAAAGTGACTGATTTGAAGTCAATGATGCAATTAATGAGATCTAATGATTTCAAGAATGATCCGCTTTCAAAGTATGACAAATGTATGCCTAATTATTCGGCCGATTTGGCGATTGCGGCCAGAAATGATCTTAACGATCCTAATGGAGTGTATGCCATACCTGTTCTTGGTTTCAGAGCACGCGGTGCTATCGATGCAAAAATAACGAGTAAGGATATGATGAAAAATTATGAAATGTTTGCGATCAGTGGTCCGACTAATCAGTCTTTACCAACTTTCCAGTGGTCAACTTCTAATATTGAAGGAATCAAACATGAGGGACAGCCCGATAAATGGCAATTCTCACCCATTATTATTAAGTGGTTTACACATAAGATTTTAGTTTGAATTATACTTTTTTGTCGTATCTATTTTTTATTTTTTTGCAAATAAAGTCAAATAAAAGAGAATCTGAAATCAAAAGAAACGCTAGAAATTAAATAAATTTATTGAAAATCAAATTATTTATTCAATTATAATAACGGGTTCGCACAAATCAATATTTTCGGTCTTGTTTTATAAATCATTTATCACTTTAATAATCTCAATACTCATGTAATTATTTTTACTCAAAATTCTTCGAATTCAATTTTTATTAGAGGCGGGTCTTTCTGAGAGTAGCAACTCTCGAGTCTCGAGACCCAGCTCTCGATAGAGAGTTTCGACTCTCGAATTTTTCCAAAAGTCAATATGAAAATATGTTAAAGTCTCTTCAATTCCTCTTAAGTGTTAAAATGACTTAATTGGTTGAATTTGTTCAGGTTTTTAAGTAAATTAAACAAAATTCTGAATAACTCTCTTTTTAAGAATTAAAAGTTATGAAAAATATTATCATTGAATCGATGCAATCATTAAAAATTGAGTTCAATTAAACAAATCTAGAAAAATAACAAAATATTCTGTATTCATGAGTCATTATTCATTAAGTTTAACTAAAATTTGATTTTCACTAATAATTCTAACAAATTTGCTCTTCATCAACAAATTTCGAGAGTCTCGATAGCACTCGATCGAAATCGAGAGAACCAACTCTCGAGCGAGACTCGAGTCTCGACTCTCATACCCACCTCTAATTTTTATAAGTCATAATTGAAGTTTGTAATCAAGTCTAATTGATATCTACTTAATATGTTTTCATCATCTTCAAGATCCACAAAGATTGGGAAAATTTATTATAAAACTTTTTATTCAATTAAAAAAACAAATTAAACTTCAATAGAGTCAGTAGTGGGTTAGTAGAAAAAATTTGAATTGATCGAAGTCCTGATAATGTTGTGAATGGTCTCATACTGTATAATAGAATATATTTAAGGTAAATGTTCGAAGCAATGGCAACACAAATCTAACCTAACCTAACCTAACCTAACTTAACCCCGACAGCACGCATTCATATATTCTGTGGAGTCACATATAAGTGACATTCAATATCAATAAATTATATTTTTAAATAGAAAACGCCTATCGATTTGCATGAGAAGTAAATTCCTCATATAAATGCTAATTACAAATAAATTGCAAAAGTATAATAAATAGTTCAATAGTTTTTGTGAACAGCAAATAAATTTTGCTAAAAATAGAGGTCAACAAATTAATGGCTCAAATATGCAATTTTAATGGTTGAATATTTTGCGGCAATCGTTGAACTTAGAAAAGGATGTCTGAAAGTTAAATTAGTCAAATATTTGAAGTTTAAATAACTTTAGTGACCGTCAACTTTAAATTAATGATTGGAACAACTAATAGAAAGCGCCAGAATAGCCGAATTCATTTAATGATACCGATGGGTATTATACAAGTTTCTCAAATATGTGACAATAATATCTTACGGCATGTGTTTATGTTTCACGTGTTTGTCTGTTTGAGCTTATATTCAATAACTGGTTTCCCTTCGAATTGAATTTTGCCACCACTTCAAAGGGTTGAGTCTTTTTGAGCACAATTCACAATATCTCACTTGAAACTCAAGTTTCACAGCCGTAGTAAAAGCCTTGAAGACTGATTTTATTATTTTTTGTAATGACTAATAGTTGTGTTTATGCTTAAAATTGAGTTAAATATGAATCAAAAGATTGTTTTAATGAACCTCTTGATTGTTATGTCATTTGAATGTGCGCTACAGCTTGAGTCGGGCCGCTGTCCACTTGTCAAACTCAAACGAAGCTTCAACATCAATAAGGTTTACATTATTTCTTAAATTATTTTCAAAACTTTTAATATTAAATATTCAAATCTATTGAGAATCATATGTTTCTCATATGTTTCCATTTGATAGAACTATCAATAGTGCAAATAATTAGTGAAATTCAATTTTCTTTTTTCAATTTCATAGTTTTCAATAAGATTTCATTTATTTTGTAATCGCATAACTGGTCAGAATGAATATACTTTTGTTGAGGTTAAAAATCGAATTCATTTAAATTGAAACCTTGAATCACTTGAATCGTCGCCCAAAAACCTTAATCTCTTCACTTGAATCGTTGAGATTATCGCTTTAAGTGATGTATTTACTATTGCTGTGTACTAGTCTTGTAAACAAATCTATAATTGTTCTAAATTTACTGCTTATTGATTCACAAACTTATTCAATGTCATATATCTACACAAGTAGTGATAGTTAGGCTTTAATTTAATTTTTTTTGTATAAATACACTATATTTTATAATCAATAAAACGCCAAAAGTCTAAAAAGTTTTTTATTTCTCAACAATTTTAAAGTTAAAATTAGTTTTGAATTTTTCGACCCCAAACGCTTGCTCTGAGGGCAATATATAAATATTTGATTCTATTTAGCCTTAATTTAATTACAGCCCTAAGTTTCTAAAATCCATATTTTGAATATATAGTTGAATTTTTGATGAATTAAATTCAATTTAAAGTAAAAATTGATTGGTTTCCCTTAAATTCAATTTTATGAAACAGATGATGAATAGGAAAATAAATACGAAATAATTGTTTTCTCGCAAAGTTGTGGTTAAATATAATAAGTATTAGAATATAATAATTGTGAAAATGAACTTTTAATGAAAAATTTATTCAATATTATTAATATATTTATATCAATATAGTTTTTGGGCGTTTGGTTTGTTGTCCGCCGGGATCGAACTGAATCAGATTGTATTCTACAAAATGTGACCACTGATGGACTCAAGTATTTCCTTACAGAAATTCGAGAACCACTCGCTAAAGGAATTTTTACGTGAGTTTTATAATAATCTCTCGATATTATCAAATTATGCGATCCTCACATTCGATATTTTCTATTTTAATGCTCTCGAAGAAAAGCATATTTATTAATGAGATTTTTTTTACAAAACTGTAAGATCTAATGTATAAATAAAATATTTAAAATATCTTCACTCATTGCTTGGTTAGCTATAATTAGTGATTAACTTTTTCAGCGTAAGCCCAAAAATGCCGAATATTGCGACCCAATTCAGAGAAATTGATTCGGCGCAGGCGAAGTAATTCGCCGAATAAACCCAAAAATGGCAAAAATTTGACAAAATTTGAACACTTTTTCACTTTTGTTTCAACGAACTTAAATTTTTCACAAAAAATTTCAATTTTGAAATTATCCAAATCTAATAATTTGATTTCATATTACATAAACTTATCTCAACACGTATTTGATAATTTTTGAGATATGATTAGAAAAAATAAATTGTTTTAAATATTTTTTAATGCAACTAATAATTGCCGTTCAATTATATGATTTAAATATCTTTATTTTAAAGGCTTTTAAATTTAAGATTAAGAAGAAATTGAGGAAAATTATGTAGTTTTCTAACATAAACCGAACATTGACGCCGAATCTTAAAAATATCCTTCGGCTTATTAATTAAGCCGAATTCGGTTCTCACAATACGCCGAAAAAGTTAATCACTAGCTATAATTCATTGGAGTATATTTTTGCTATTGTTAACCCTGTTTTAGATATGCGCTATGAAGTACTAGAAAAAAAACTTAAAATGAATGTTATTTAATTTATTACTGTTTGTAATTGGGATTTTCTCCGCATATTCAAAAAGTTTAATTCAAAACATATTTCAATTCATATTAATTCGATTTGAAAATCGCCATAAATTTTTTGACAGTTAATTTTTGAGAACAAGCTTTATATAAATGAAACGCGAAAATATAAAATGTTATTTTTATTAACTGTATTTTTTAAATCCTTATTCAGAACACAAAAGAACGAAGTAAAATTCGATAAAAAACGACAGTCTCAGCTATACTTAGGTAAGTCTCAAGTCATTTTTCCTTTCATTTAATATTTAAAAGTAAATAAGTTGCTAATAACTACTACTATATTACAAGATTGATATTTATTTTCTCACTATTTTCTAACATTTAATCATTAATTCTGTACTTATTCTAACCGTACGATTATATTACTCAAAATCATTTGTACATTTTTTGAAAAAAATTGACCATAATACTTAAAAACACTTCAAATAACGTCATGGATATTAAAAATCATGGAAATTGAAAATCTTTTAAGACTGGTTTAGTTTGATTTGTTATCTAAACCGGAAAATGAGAAAACTTAATTAAATATAAAGTTCATTCGAGTCATTTCTAGTTCTTAATTAATAAATTTTCACTTTTCACCGAATAATTATTTCAAATCTAATGTTGAAATTAAAATATTTTGAGATCTAAGTTTTAGAATGGAATTTGAAATGAAGTGATCCAATTTAAAATTACTTTAATTTAGTAACAATCAAGTGTTCTCAAGAATCGAAGTAATTGCATTAATTGATGCTTTTTTAGTTCATTTCAGAAAAAAACTTAGCATTTTATTCGAAAAATAGCTTGAATTTGCAAACTAATGGCAAAAGTGATCAATCTTCAAATAATACACATAATAAAAAGTATTTTTGACTAACGGCTAATAATTGTTTTTACTTATTATGAACCTTAAGTCAAAAATATTTGTTTATTTCATTTCTCTCCCAGGCATAGATTAGTTCAGACCTGTTCAGAAATATCCTTGAGATATATTGTGTGAAATAGTTGTGCAGCACTTCCGCTCCCTTGTATATTTAAGACATTTGAAGTAAAGTACCCCTGAAGTAATTGTATATTCGATGCAATTATTTTCTTGAAAATTCTGCAAAAAACTGCTATTTCTACACTCGCTTCAATTATTTACATCGTTTTTTTAAACTTTTGAAAGTTTATTGATTTTAAAGCATGAATAAACATATCATTAAAATTATACTTTTAAAAATCAATTTTTAAAATTATAATCAAATAAACTTTGTCCCAATTCAGTTGTATCGATGTTTTTAACAAATTTTTAAACAAACTTCAAGAAATACATTTTAATGTACATAGGTTTTATTTAAATGATCATTCTGTCAAAAGAGTTCACTTCAATGTTATTATTTTCAATGTCGAGTTCATAACAATTATATCCTAATTCTATGCATTCGAAGACATTTTTTCAAATAACTTTTAGATAATGATGAAGAGCAAAATAAAAATTCATGTTTAAATTTAAAATGCCGATAAAGAAATGATTCATTCATTTAAATTAATATTCAGAGCTAATACTTATTAAATATATAATATATTTTACGAATTCACCACAACATCTATAATATTGATATTTTTCAAAAATTTATAAAGAATAAATAAATTACATATTTTTACGCACAAAATTTTCACCTTTAGGTCAATTTACTATAACCATAGTTGGTATCTATAACTTGTTTGATTCAAATTTGATTTGAAATATGCACTTTCAATAAGTTATTCTATGAATAGTGTAACAAATGAATGAAATTTTTGAATCCATGATTTATGCCTTTAGAATTGAGTCATCTTCCAATAAAATCAATTTCAATCTAATCTCAATTTGTGACTTGATCTTCAAGTTTAGGAACTTAATTATTTTAAGCGGTGCAATATTGTTAAAAAAAATTCTAAATTAACTCGTGAATGCACTTCAAAGATGAAACGACAATGCAATTTATTAATGAGTTGAAAATACAAGTGAACCGTAATTTTATTATTATTATTATTATTTTTTAATTGACTTAATTGTTGGCTCGACATTGAAAAAAGTTCACTAAAGAGGCATTCAATTTACTGTTGGTGTTTCAAACAAAGAAAAATCTAAGTTTTTTAAAATTCACAATCATTGACACACAAATGGTTTAAAAGATATAATTAATAGATTCTTTCATTTTTAGAATCAAATCGAAAGTCATCTAATGAAATAACTTTATTAATATGAAATTGAAATTTTGTTCATATTATAGACTTAATTATAGGTCAGGGACTCTAACTATTCATAATTAGTACAATTTTAACAGATTTTTTTTAATAACTCGTCTAAGATTTTAATGAATAGTCATATATAAAAAAAATAAAATAAAAAATACCGGTATTTCATATTTGAAAATTAATTTTCAAATTTGACGACTAATTTCTATATTTGTTAGATTAAGTGATCAAATTATTCAATGATTTAATTTAAAACAATATTTTTGAGATCATGAATGCATTCAAAATATACTCTATCAGAAAAATGACTTAATGCTATTGAGTTATTATTGTGAGTGTTTTCGAACTTATACCCTGTATGTTCTGTTCATCACTTATTTATTAGTTAGAATTCATTACAACATATAAACACTTTATATAAGTTCACATTTTGGAAAATTAAGAGAACTATGAATAATGTCGAGAATAGTGCCAAATTATCAGAAACATTAGTCTGCTTCATTCAAATGAAGCTGTAATGGCCTTTAATTTGATAGTTTAGT
>JAQIWZ010000693.1:0-16648 GCA_034697245.1 Malaconothrus monodactylus | reverse complement strand
GCAAAGTAAGGGATCCATTTGATAATGATCTAGAAAGTTGAAGTAACACATATTATCCACAAATATTTTTTCAAAATGGGCGTATGAAATGGTCCTTAAAAAATATTAAGAAAAGAAAAATTTTCTTCCTATGGCAATTTTTGCAGTTTTTAATCGAAGGGCTTTTCTTATGTTAAAGCCCATAGAAAGAAAAATTTTCTTTTTCAATATTTTCAAGGCTTCATTTCGTACGCCGATTTTGAAAACAGATTTGTTAATAATATGTGTTACTTCAACTTTCCATCTAATAATTAAATGGTTTCCTTACTTTGCGTTGGGAATCATTCCTCGTAAGGCTAATATTGAAAATAGTTAATTCAACTGAAATATAAATGTTTGCGTATTTGCTCTATATATATCAAATAATATAATTGAATTCATTACATTATTATTCATAATTTACTATTTCATTAAGTTATATTACAGTTCTTTGGTTTAATCGGAATTAATAATCAATTTATATATAGTATTTGTGATATGGTAAAAATCTAAATCAATCTGAATAACTAGAATCCAATAATTTCTTTTAATAAAAGACTTGTGAATAGTTTACGACAAAAGAACATTTACGAAAACAACAAATAGACACTTTAAATATACTGAAAACTGCGATAAACAAATATTGGAGACATAAAAAGTAGACTTCTTCGATAGTATTTTTATTAAATAATAAGTAGCTATAAATATTAACATATACTCAATTATATTTTAGGAACACATCATATTTGTAAAGCTTTTTCAATGTAAGCAACAATGACAAAGATCGAAATAATAGTATTGAAATATTTACTCATTCATTTCTAATAACGTTGCAAAGGACTAAATTTAGATAATTGTAATTTTGTTGCAATTTTTTCAATATATAAAGATTGAAACTCTAATATCAAGAATATCATTACAAGAATATCATTACAAGAATATCATTACAAGAATGTCATTACAAGAATGTCATTACAAGGATATCATTTCATTATTTTAATGAAAAACCGTTATCTTTTCATTTATGAAATTTGAAAAGAAATTTTTGTTTAAGTTCATCTGCTTATAGAAACAATACACGTGAGACTTTTAAAATAAAAATTAGTTTTTAAACTTTTTAGTTATATTGAAATTATAAAAAGCGATGCGTTTCATCCAAATTAAGTAAACTTTCGAATACATGTTATAGTACTATTACATAAAATGTGACTTTCATTTGTGACTTTCTTATCATTCATTTGTGACAATCAAAGGAAAAAAATAGAACTGCAGTTAATGAAAGCAACAACAAAGAGATAGAATATAACATAATTCGTTGCTTAGGGATATGCTTTATATATTCTGTTTATGCCCATAAGTTTTATTCTTAGGAATTCATTATTTTTATTGCAATCTTATGTTTTTATACGTGACCAGAAAAACTCCTGTAAATTCCAGTCTCTTTACGAGAGAATCAAAAATTTTTAGACAATAACTGTTTGGTCTTGTACTCAATTATCGGCACTTAAAGTTTTTTCTTCAAATAAATATTTACCTTAATTGAAGGTTTCAACTATTTTTTCTTCTAAAACATTTTGATTTTGAAAACTGGTTTTATCTTTTTATCTCTAGTGAGAAATGATTTCAATTCTAGTTAAAGTTGAAGCACAAATTTTTCTTCTAACAGAATTTGAATTCATAGATAACTCAATTACTTAAAGAGTAATAGAATCTGTTCGTTATATGAATTGCATGAGAAAACCGCTAATGAATTCTCTTTAATAGAGTGAATATTTCAATTCTTTTTTCATAATTGCTCAAAGTCTCGATAATTAAGTATTCGTGTAATTCTTATATGGAATAAATTAAGTTGAAAATAAAGTACATCTTATCAAAACATTCATTTATTTATTTTTATCTAAACATTAAATAAAATGATTTTCATTCTAAAATAAAACCTAATTCTTTAGTCAACAATTAACTTAATTATTGTTTATTTAAAGTATAATTTTAGAAAATATAAGTTTCAACAATTTGTCATTTTTACGATTAATATTCGATGTTATTGACAGTAACATAATAGCAGAGAAATAAGAATAGAAAAATTGATTCAAATATATACTCTAGGATTTTAAAAATATACTCTATTATTAGAATTGATATTAACTATATATCATAAAAATACTTTTGACTTTATAAAAATGTTTAAACAAAATGCCTCAAAATCGATGTTTTTAATATTGAAGATCGAAAGTTTTCTACTCAATAAATGAGTAGATATTTCTTATGCATCAATAGTTTTAGAAAAGGGAATGTGAGGACAACGTGAGCTATCAATTTGATAGAAAAGTTTGAGTGATATAAATACAAAACAAAGTGGGTTTAGGTATTGAAGAAAAAAAACAAAAATATTTTATGGAATCAAATATTCCGAATGCAAACTCTTCACAAAATATTACAATATTATAAATGTAAAAGTAGTGCAAAGAATGAAACAAAATCGGATTTCAAAAACCTTATGCCATTCATGCCTGACTGAAAAGTGATTTAGGCCTACTCTCACTAATACACAGCTTATAAATTGAAAAATATGCCCAAAGTTATAACAATAATAAAAATATCTGTCAATATGTATTAACATTAAAAGAGATTTTAAATTATGATCACATGAGTAAAAGGAAAATATCAGTTTCTTTAGTATTTCGCAAAATGGTATAAATCTATTTTTTATCAAAAGCCAATTTTCACTTTATTGATCGGTTTTATAAGATTGAATAGACGTAAGCCATTGTCTGGTAGCAGAACAGACAGATTTGGTACATAGCGGACAGCGTACCATTAGTTGCTTAGAACACGTTTCACCCGAATTGATGTGATCTTTAACTATTTCTGCCAAACCATTTATGAATGCCGGATGAATATTAGGTGCCGGACAACGTCTTATATTCTCAATTTTCAACTATCAAAATAAATTTACTTTAAATTAACAAATTTTATTTCAATTTTTTGTGAGAATATTAGAGCATAATTTGAGTCAATTTTTCTATTCAAAAAAAATTGTTAAGACTTAAAGATTTTTTTCTGATCTAATAAATAATACCTCTTTTGCCAAATCCTGAGCGTATTCAATATCTAATTCGTGTAGAGTTTCAACGTGTTCGTTAACAAAAGATATGGGAACGAGTAGAAAATTTTTGAACCCTTTTTGAACTAAACCTAAAAAATTTCATCACAAAGAGATATAAATTTTAATTTAAAACAAGCTTTTGTTTCTTCGAAAAAAGTAGTTTTAATTCAAATTCTTTTTTGTTTATATCTAATTATATCTAATTATTTAATTCATTCAAACGAACGTAAGTTTTCAGAAATATAAATCGTTATCATTGGAAAAGTGCGTATTAAAGGCTTTACGAAAAATTATTCAACTTATTGAGCAAATAATTAGCTATATATCAAAAGCTTAATAGGATTAAAAACATAATTACAATGACTGACAGTTGATTTGACAGTAAATCAGAGAGTAAGTCACTTGTCAAATGAGTTATTAAGTAAATTACTCGAAACGGAAGCGAAAAATTAAGTTAAAATCAATGTCTAATTATTGCTAACTTTACTGATTAAAGATATGTTTCAAATACAAATTCGAGATAGAGTTCAGTTTTGATATAAAATAATATTGAGTCAAATTTTTGGTGAATGAGTTCAACTTTTGATGTGAAGCTTAAGGAATGAACGATTTAATGAAACACTTTAATAGTTTCCCCAAAAATGAAAAAATTTTGAAACAACAAAGCATACCTTTGAGAGCTTCATCAGTTTGTGGTGCGAGCCAAGTGACTGGACCTACTTTTGATTGCCAAACAAGTCTATACGGATATTTAAACTCGAGTGATTCCATCACTTTAAGTACAGTACCGCTCACTTCAATCGGATAAGGATCGCCTTTATTTACTGCCTGAACAATATTAAAAATTAATTGTTTTAATTAGTTTTGAGTCTTATTTGAATTGATATAAGCTATAACTACACTCATAGGCAATGCGTGAGCAGAAAAGAGGATCACTATTTCGTTTTGTTTGTTTGCAGGAAATAATTGAATTTCTTTTTTTATCAAATCAACGAAAGCTTCAATGAGCCCGTGATGTGTTGGCCACCTGTCTATAAAACTCCATTTCATTTTCGGTTGACTTTTAAGACCTATTTTTTGAATGTAATATTTGGCGATAGCATTGAAACTACTTCCAGCTGTATTACAACTGTATTGCGCGTATTGAGAAAAAGCGATCGCATTCTTCACTCCATCTCTGCGTCAATAATATATTTTAATAATAGATTCAAAGATATAAATCATTATTTGGCAAACCTTTCCATCGAATCAATCGCTTCTTCAGTTAAAGGGTTTGCGTAACGAAATCCTAAATAAAACTTATGCGGACCTGATTTCGGACTTATTTTATCTAAAATTTGGGTCATTAGTAGTCCTTGTTTTTCGGTCCATGCCTTGATAGGCGAACCGCCGCCTATTTGTTTATATCGTTCCACTATTTTAGGAGTTCTTCGTTTGGCAATAAGTGGACCCAATCGACTAAACAATAGATCAATTGATTAATTATTTATAAAACTTAATCAAACTAATTATGAGTTTAATTGTAATTATCAATACCTTTGAGCGGGTAATGAAATGATGTCTTTGTCAGTGAAGAGTCGGGTGAGGAATGGTAGGACATCGTCGAGAGTGGAGGGCCCGCCCATATTCATCATTAATATACCAGTTTTTACTTCAGAACCATTTGTTGAGTACTTCAAAACTGATTTATTCAAACCTGACTTCACTTTAAATTGATATCAATTTTATTTTATTAATTTTTTTCATTCTTTTAAAACTTATCGATTAGTAAAACAAAACTTACTTTTTCTTAACAAAACTTTATTTCCATTCATAATAAGAGATATTATTTATGTTTAGATTAAATGCAATTTAATTATTATTCATTTAAATAAATTCATTAAATAATTGTTTTATTTCTTAATAGATGTCAGAAAACAGTCAACAATTCTTATTATATTTGAATAATTTGTTATTAAAATTAAAAATATAAATTTATAATAATCTGAAGTACTTTTAATTTATAAACAGATGACTGGCAGATAAAAGCCATGAAAAGCCACGTTTACAGCAATAGACTCACTACAAACTCATCAATAATGTTATGATAATTGCGATCAAATAATTGCTATACAAATAGTCAACAAATTCATCAATAAATAGACTCTCGTTTCAAAATATTTATCAATCAAAAGTCATTCTCGTATCATATGTTTTGTGTCTTATATTTTTTTATAATAAAAGGGGATAAAAATAATTGAAATTAATATTAATTAATTATTTTATTACTCGTTTTGAATTAATTGCATTCAAAATTACAAAAAAAATTAAAAAACTTTTATTAGAAATTTGACTTAAATATTAACCAAAACTTTAATAAACTTTATTTCTATCATTTTAAGTAATCATTGAACAGTATCTATGCATTGATAAAAATAATTATGGATTAAAGATCAAGTTTTTTATTTATTGGTTTGTGATTTAGCGAAAAAAGCATAAAAAACAAATTTATATTAGTTTTTAATAATTTTCTATCTCTCATATAAACTCATTGAATTTGAAGACTAGCTGTTGATTAAAATATAAAAATAAATATCATTTCATTATTTAAATGATGAAAGATTAATAACTTGTTTGATATAAACTATACAAGCTATAATTTATATTTATTGAGACATATTTTTCATACGCTTCGTGTAATTATAAACTTTTTTAGGAACTTATAAACTTTTTATAAACTTTTAGAAACTTTTTGCGTAAAAACATTTTTAATGCCGTGTTTGGAAAAATTTTTTTTAAAAAAACTAAAGAAATTTTGGAATAATGCCATTAAACGTGAACTAAAACTAAACTTAACTAAAAAGTTGAGCAATATATCAAATATGAGTTTAACTTAATTGAAAATATTTAGAATTAGAAAAACTCAATCGTTTGAGCATTTGATAAGTAATTGAAATGAAAGTTTATCTAAATTTTGGAGCTTTCGCTTATATAGTTAAACTCGAAATAATAACAATAATTGAAGCATTTATGAAATAATTATAAAAAATGAAGTTATAAAATAATATGAAATCTAGATATTCGTAGTAAAAGAACTTCCCATATAATTGCAATGCGGTAATAATGAGGCGACACAACCTGACAATAAGTATACCAATTATGCCTGTTATACAACTTTTGAAAAAGTCAAATATTTTTACGCTCGAACTTTTGAAGTAAGGAAAGAATTTGATGATCAAACAAACTCTACTTATTTATGAACTGAGGGCTCATTCGAAAGACCAGCATTTTTCTCACGAGTTTACTCTGTTTGTAATCTAACGAATATATGTTAATTAAACATTTTTCTGGTTTTGATTACTTGAGGCGCAAATCGATTTTTCTTCTCATTAGAAGTTAAAATAATATTAAAAAAAACTTTTTAAAAAATTTTTAACTACAGTTTGCGTGGTTTTACAAATTTGAGTATCACTTTCAAGGACTAATTTAAGAATTTCTTTATTATTTATTCACAGTATTTGAGTTTTTGAGGACAGAAAAAAATGTTTTCGGCTATGGGTGTGAACGAGTTAAATATAATGTATGTGTAATAGATATGAAGAGAAAATTGAAACGAATTAAATTTTATCGTTTTTATAATTGTTCGTTTTCGTACAGTTTCTTTACTAATATACTGTTACTCTAAATTTGAAGCCTATTAAACAAAAACCTATTAAATTTACAATTTGCAGGTTAGATATAAAGACAATAGCTTTTCATTCATGCGACCTGTTTTCTAGAATATTTTTGAAACTTTTTGAAATGAAAACGATGTAACTCATGAATAATAAGTTTCCATAAGAACTTAAACTACTTGCTTTTACCCATTCTTTACATTATTTTAATTACTAAACACTAATTATGAAATAGTGATATCTTATGAATTATGAAATAATCTGATTTTAAAGGCAAATGAAATAGAAATCACTTATGATTTGAATCTCGTCACAGTAATAATATAATTATTGCTTTTTTGTATTGTTTGAACCAAATTATTTTTCTCAGTTAAATCAAATGAACATATTTGTCAACTATTTTAAATCAACTTATTTTTTTGAGGGTTAATGACTTTACTTTATAGAACAGCTAATAATCTCTATTGTAGCGATGATTTTTAAAAATAATATTAATTTTAATATCACATATTCATCGATAATAACGGAAAACAACTGAGTTATTAATAATAAATGAGTTTATATTTAGTGAAAATATTTTTAAAAAATGAAAATTGAAGCGCTTTCGGCTCTCTTCAGAACCTTTATTAAGTATTATATTAACAAAATGAATGTTAAATTGAGTTTTTATTGATCTAAAAAATTGATTTTAAATTTTTTCGATAAAAATATAATTAATTGTCTTGAAATTATAGGAAAAAGCTTTGAGATAACCTTTTTTAAAATGTATTATCTATTCATCTGCAAAATAATTTCTGATAGAATTTTAAAACACAAAATTAAAATTAATCTTTGAATCAAATAACTTCATATCAATAAATCTAAATAAAAATATTTTTAGTTGAAAAAAATAAGAAGAATCAAAACTTTAACTCAATCTTGAACTTAATCTTTTATGAAATATAGATAGAAGTATTTTTTATATAAAGGTTAAAGCAAGATATAATGCCGGTTTACGACTTATTTTGACATTGGTTTTCAGTTTAGACTTATTATGAAATCTATATCTTATATTAAAAAAAGATATTTTGCAAGTAATAAGAGCTTAATGAAGAATTAATGGAACAAAAATATTCGCTTTCCTAATAATAATTTAAATCTTTACCTGAATCTAATAGTCCTTAAATATCGCCTGCGCAACCTTAAAAATGCCAACCTTTTCATTTAATATTCTGCGCAGAAATTCTTAACTCTAAAGGGGCGTAGAATTTAAAATGTTTACATGACTCCTAAACTTATATACGGGAAGAAATAGTTTAGAAGTCCTGTCAAAAAGTTTCGCTATAGAATGATATTTGCAAACGAAATATTTGAAAATAACGCCCATATATTAACAGAACCATTGGCCGTGAATCAAAACAACAAATAATTAAGTAATACAAAAGAAAATTTTATTTATTCAAAACAAAGTTATATTTAATAAAATTTATCAGAAAGTTTGAAATTAAAAATATAATAAAAGAGTAAAATATGTATTTCCGGGTCCGCCACTGATTGATTCGTATAGCTATGCATAGGGTATAATAGCATAGGAAAGATTATTGCATAGCATAATCGTAGAGCTCTCTCATACCTGTTTTGTACAGTCAAATGTTGCTATAGGTAACACCTAAGTCTCAGGTATTTGGAACAGCGACTCCCGAAGATCGCCATTTTGGGTGTATTTATGATACAGTGATGTTAGAGTTGATGTTCACTTCACTTCAACTAACTCTCAGATGAGATGTGATGTGCTATTCATTAATTAATACCAATTACAGGTTTGTCGTCAACACTTAATTTTTGTTATAAACGTTTTATTCTCAATATTGACTATTTTTGCATTTAATGCCTAACTTTGTTGTTACTCAATTGCATGTATGGCTTCGCATTCTTATCATTAAAATATGATTAAAATAAAATTATTTTAATTGCTTCGCCTCTCTTTCTCTATATAAGACTTAGTGATATAATATGTCCCATAACTTAATATTCACCTAATATTTGAGTCTATACTAAGGTGTTTGTAAACTTAAATATCGTAGCTGTAAATACATATATAGTCTTCGCCCACATTGTCATAACTGTGTCTTTTACCGTAAGTTATAATTTATATTTCATTAATTTTCTTAAGCGAAATATTTTTGAGTGTATTTCTCAGTTTTAAAGTGAAGACGTTTTGTTATGTCAAATATTTGAAAAGACTTAACTTCACACGTAATGATTAATTGAATTCCTGTAGTATTATATCGTTATAATAATAAACGATTGTCTGTGAACCTCGTGAACTTTTAAAACTCTTTTTTTCCAAAGTTATCTTTGAACAATTTGCAAAATTTTTTATAGTTTTGTTCTGTTCTAATCCAAATCCAAAAACAAAACAGGAAGTTTTTAAGAGTGTGCGAGTCATCTAATTGAGGACATATCAAAATTTGAGTGCAATATTACTATTCAAAACTAATTGCCGGCTTATTATTAGAACATAACTCATTGTTAAGTAACTACAACCTCAACTATGGCCTCATCACCTCAACATCAAGCACCGACATACGCGGTCGAACATTTGGCCACATTCTCAACCAACTCTCCACAACAACAACAAACAACTCCTAGAATGGCTTTACAGCGATTATTTGCAATGGAAAAAACATCAGGTTTTAATTTATGCTTTTTGGAATAATTTAATATTAAAAAGTAGTTTTATTATAGCTATTATGATATTTGGTATATCAGTTATTTCCACGTAAGCTATCAGTTATGATAATAAATCCCAACTTCTGTTCAAAACAATCCTAAAGACAATATACACAATAATCTAAAATATTTATTAAGCCATAAAATTATCAGTTTTTCTCGAATATGTTCTCTCAGAATATGCGTTTTATCTAAATGTCAATGTGTTTAAGAGATTAAATTAGTTTTTTGTCACACATACCATTGATATTGACTTAATTTGTTTAATGATTAGTTATAAGTAGTTTTTCTATCATTTGAAGGGATTTGGACACAACGAATGGCAATACAGTTAAAAGGTATAACAGATAGACATCTCTAGTTTGACAAAAGCAATTACATAAATGTATTGTAATGAAAATAAATAGGAAATCATATGTGGATACTTGACGGAGAATCAAATGATGTGGTCGAGCGCTTCCCAGTGACACTTATTCAGCAGCCGACAGCCTTCAATGACCACAATCATATATACAATAATATACTAATATTTACAGTACAGCTTCCCAATGAAAGTCAAGGTAATAACAAACGAAGCTTAACAAATATCAAAAAATCAGTTTTGAATTAGTTTTGAATCAGCTTTATTGTCATTTCATCATTACATTGCATTCCTTTCATCAATTCAGGCGAATTACACATTTTTCAATGCGTTTCACATAATGCCATAAACATTGCTGAAGACATACAGCAATGGATGAGACATTTTGGAGTTATGTCTAATAGTGGGACACACTCTGAGCCCTCATTATCGCCAACCGTTAATGTCAATGTTAAAGAAACTGTTAGTGTTTTTAATCAAATCGCTGCACAACGAGAAAAGTAAGTATAAAATATTTAGGTTGTTATAAATTAGGATTCATATCATTCATCAATCAAAAAAACTAGAAAAGGCTCTTCGCCAACTGGTGGGCCGACTTTAGGTCAGGGCCGTATGGTTGCACATCATGATCCCGATTCACGGTCTATTACGACCACGAGCTCAATAGATTCAAATCATCACAACGGCGCGCATCGCACAAACAGCCACGACCAGGTCTGCACATAATCTCTTATTATTGACAAAAATATTTAATAAGTTAATCATATTTAATGTAATCTTATTTTCACTCTAGTCTTTGTCCAATGAGCGCTATGTTTCAATTTTGAATCACTGCTTTGATGATATCGAACGGTTTATAATTCGCTTACAACATGCGGCCGCAGCTCTTAGAGAACTTCAATTAAGGAATCATAGGCGACAAGGTTTGTATTTTTATTTTTCAAATCATAATTTATTTAAGACCTAAATTCAAAATCATTTTGGACATAAACATTTTGTGTTAATCTGATTTCAATTAATTTAAAGGAAAGGGTGCAGCGCATACAGGTGATGGTCTTCTGGCAATACGAGCTCGAGGTCCTAATGAAGAGGAGTTCTTTGAAATATTGAGTAAATTCAAGTTAGCCTTCAATTTATTGGCCAAACTAAAAGGTATTACAGTTTAGAAGAATGTTCTGTCAGGCGTTCTAATGAATTGTTTCCTAACCATAGGTTGCATCCATGATCCGAATGCACCA
The DNA here is from genome assembly GCA_034697245.1 of Malaconothrus monodactylus. Taxonomy (NCBI): domain Eukaryota; kingdom Metazoa; phylum Arthropoda; class Arachnida; order Sarcoptiformes; family Malaconothridae; genus Malaconothrus; species Malaconothrus monodactylus. The sequence continues at coordinate 5,560 of JAQIWZ010000693.1, read as the reverse complement.
GAACTCGTCCACTTTCTTTTCACTCCGGTTTGTTTTTTACGCTACAAATACTAAATCTATGAATTTATTGTTTTTTATTATTAATCGCATCATTTGTTTTAATCATTTATCTCTAGCTGGCCATTATTATTGAAGCGGCCCGAAGTAACGGTACGTTTCATACAAAAATAATTTAGATTCTCGATAGCAAAGTCATTAAAGAACTCAATTTAATTTGTTCTATACTACGAATAACCAAACTTTGAATTTGTTTTTAAAGATTTTTGATAATTAAAAAAAAATTTTTAATTTTTATTTTAATGAAGAGCCACCAATTGATCCGTCTATAGTAGGAGTGCCTTATTTAAATCATGAAGCAATAGATTTACTTTCCAATTGTTGTACGAGTAAGGAATTCGATCTGTGGCAATCTTTAGGGCCAAATTGGGTTCAACCCCTTAAAGTAAGAGAAAAAAAATTGATTCCTGTATTTTGATAGCACGAACACGTCAATCATACTTTTATCGCTCACATTACAGCACAACCCAAGACTTTCTCATTCTTATCAACCTGTGTTCACTGACGGCTGGGCGCCTAATATTACAGAACCTGAACTAATTGGTATCGCATCAGAGTCTGAACAAGAAGAAGATCAAGTGCCTATTCATGTACACAGAGAAGAGGCAATCATTCGCAATAGAAGAGACGTTAACTCAAGGGAATACCAGAGAGGACATTATGATGACAGCGATATCGATGATAACCATATTGACAATCGTCATATTCAACACAGAGGTATTGCATATAAACAATCACAACGAGAAGCTGTTTATATTGTTTCTAATGAAAATATTAATTAATTAAGTTTCCCCTTCGACATCGTCTCACGCGACACAAGCGACTCGAGTGGTTCGCGGTAATACTCCTCCATCTCCTATTGACTCAATAGAACGCGATTCTCCAACAGTTCAAGTCAATGAATTAGATCAATCAGAATGGGTCGCAGAATTGCAAACTCGAAATGCCAAAATAGTTCGTGTACTTTTCCCGCGCACTGCCAATAATGACAAGGAATTAACTGTGATTCGGTCAGTTCAATAAAAAAAATCATATTTAAGTCAGTTTTTATTAATTAAATTTTGAATTATTTTGATGTGATTCAGAGGAGAAATACTTGAAATATTAGACGATTCGCGTAAATGGTGGAAAGCCCGTAATTGGAGGGGTCAAGTGGCTCACGTACCTCATACTATTGTGACAGAAATAAATCATACGACAAATGGAAGAGAACGTGATCCACATATCGGAAATACTTCGCCAAATGACGATTGGATAAGACGTGAACGACAAGGTAAAAAAGGAGAGTTTAGATATTTCTAAGGAATCATCATTTCATAGAATCTTCAATCGCTATTCAATCGCTACTGTTGTCATTTGTTATCAATGTTTGCTTCAATTCAACTATCGTTTCAATTTATTGTTGTTATTTGTAAATGCAATTCAATAATAATATGACATAAGGTATTATTTGTTCTTATTATTTATAACTGTTATGATATTTTCGGGACAGTAGTTAATAAACGATTGACAAACGCATAGCTTATTTGGTGATCCATGACTTACAGTAAGTTAATATTGTTTTTAATTTTGTCGGAATTAGTGGGTTATGAGTATCTCTATGTCATGACATTTGTTTTCATGACAGCAATAAATCACAGAAATAATTATTTACAAATTATATCAACTGTAAACAAATCAAAATATGTACAGTTATATAAAACCAATCAAATCATGACAATTGATTACTAATTTTTTAATTAAATACATAACGGGTTTTATATCAAATATTATTTAATTACATTTGTACTACTTATTTAGCATTACTTTATTGACAACACTTAAGTGCCTTACTTTGTGCCTTAATATAAATTATAATAAACAAAGTAATTTTTTATTATCAATTTCCAATTTGGTCATTCATTTTAATAGATTTTTTTAGCAAACAGTAGTCAACGAATCCTAAAATACATTCATTTTATTCTCTTATTTATCTCATTTATCTTACTTAAAACCTTAAGTCTTATTTATAAACTTAATCAATTAATACCGACTAGAATTAAAAATTACAAAGTTTTTAGACAATTTGAATTCTGCTATTTTTATTATTTAGGTTTACAAGTTTTGCACAAGATTAAATATTTTTAATTCGATAAATTACTTATTGCACAGAAATTTTTCATATTCATTATATTCGATACTTCGTAAATGAGTTCAAGTTAGATGTGTTTATTTTAAACTTTATTTAATAAATCTTATCCGAGACAAATCCATGATAGTTATTATCCCAAAGCTTCTTACATATTATTACGTGTATTATTTTTCCAAAAAATACAATTTTATTCGAAAGCAAATTTGATAAATTAGTGAAAAGTTTTATTGATTTGAATTGAACTTATGTAACAAGTGTTAGTTTCAATAGGTTTAGAGAATTATTATTTTAAATTTAAATTTTTCAATTATTTTCATTTATTTGGTTTCATGAATTTCCTTCAATTTATTCTCTCTTCAATAATTATGAAAAAATTTAAATATATTCTGACCTTCGGAGTGAGTATTTAATTTCAAATAAGAAAGTTTTTCCTCTCTGTTTACTACAACTTTTGAGAAATCAAACAACTTGAATAACTTATTTTATTTTTCCTTATTTGATACCTATTAATAAATAATTAATGCTTTTCGTCGTTTCCAACTAATTACTACAGATATCTCACGCAATTTTGTAATGTAATAATTGTATTGAATTAAATGTACGGCTTCTGCAGAACTAATTGTTCGCTTGTTCGCTTAAATAATTAATTACTTTCTTATTTTGCATGTACTTTAACGGTGTTTTGCGCTAATGCTTATTGAATTTGGTGAACGGTTTAATTTTGATACCTATTTACCAATAAAATAAAGCTCAAGCAAAAGAAAGTCAATCGGCTCTATTCGCTGATGTGCGCAAACATCGACGCAAGAGTGAACTCGAAGACGACCCGTTGTATTCAATTCCATATAAGCAAAACTCTAATCAATCACAACCGGTATTTATTTTGTAATAAATTTTGATCACTTAAATTACTATTAAACTTATCTGAAAAGAGGCCACAAGAACCAAAGTCACACTTAAGCGATCAAAATCAAGTCAGTGAAAGTCTAATCGAATCGAATCGTGTGCTCAATATTCAATTGAAAGAATCGTTTAAAAAAACTTCAAAAAACATTTCAGAGGATAAAACGGATTATTCAACAAAAAGAACAGATAGTTATGAACAGGACGACAGACGGAGTGTTCAAAGTCAGATTAGCTTTCAAGACGAATTAACTGCAACTCTCAAAAGCAGAAAAGCCACTGTTAAAACTTCTATTCTTACTTCAGGTTATATTCAATACAAGTTATTATTTAATATTTCGTCATCTAATCTATCAATAACTCACTTCTTTGGTTTTTCGCTATTATCTTAGACGAAAACGGATTTATAGCCAATTCCAAAGAGCCTGAGAATAGAAGCGGTGAATTAACCCTTTCTCTACTCGTTGAGCATTTACACAGAAAAAATTTTCATCCGAGAATGATTTCAAAGCTGACGGACCAGCGCAATAATCACAGCGATCCTGTCAAATTTTTTATGACTGCATCTAAACAACAACTCAGAGTAAGTTGTTTTTCAAATTTTTACACTATTACTTGTTCATGTATCACAATCAGTGCTTTACTATCAACTCGAGTTACATTTAGTTCAGATATGATTCGCTTTACGCCCTCTGAAAAAAATTCGATATTTTGTTTATTGTATTCAAATTACTTGTGATAATTTTCATTTTTATCAAAGTTATTTTCATTTTGCTGACTTTGTATGTATTTCAATATTCATTGTTCTCATCTTATCAATTAAATTAATCAATATTTTTATGATGAATTGACGGTAGAATAAATTTAGAAATATTCTTAATGAATACTATCATTATCATTATCATCTTATTATCATTTATACATTAATCGGCCTTAAATTATGCATTTAATCGAGTGGTCTAATGCTTTAAATTAATTTTTTCAAATAGAAAATGAAAATATAATTATTCTTAATTTCAATGAATCGTTTAATCCTATGCCAGTCTATTAAGTATTACTTTCATGATTAGAACACAAGCATAAAAAACATCTAATTTAGGCTTAATTAATACAATACAACTCATTAATTTATTTTCATTTTTTTCAAAAGGATATTTTGCCTAATGATGTGGCGGATGAATATGAAGTTCAAAGACTTCACAGCAATCTAGTAATCTTGAAAAATTTGGTAAATTTCTATTAAGTTTTCCAACAAAAAAAATAGATTCCGATTGAATTAATTATGACTTTTTCTGTTAGCATTCTTACGCTCCAATGGACGATGAACTCAATAATAAATTGAAGGAAAGAAGAACATTATATGACCCCATTAAGAATTGAATGCTTTTTATGAGATTAACAAACTTTATATAATTATTTGATTTGCATTTAGAAATAAATTTTCTTATTATCATTTATATCAATAATGTATTTTGAATAATATGTAGACTTAATCTGATGTCATTCACAAAACCGAATCGAGGCATAACTTAATAACTCATTCACTAGTTTCTTGTTATGTTTAATTTACTTATTGCATAATAGAAATAGAAATAACATTTTCTAAGTATACCGAATAAAGTTTTTATTTACCATAACTTACGACCCTTTTGGAGTCTCTTTTACGAATTGTGAATGGTATCAAAGTTCGAAAGTTTATGCCTAAAACTAGTTTTTTATATCATGTTATCAGCTATAAATGTACTAATTATAACAGCTCTTTTAGCTATTTTGTCATTTTCTAATTTAAATAATCCGAATTAGCTTTTCTAAAACTGCTCATTTACATTAAACGTCAAACATACAGGTATTTTATTGCAATTCTGCGGTTCTTAGCATTAGAAAAGTTTTAATGAAATCAATTTTCAAAAATTATTCAAATTATTTTATATAAAATCTTTTTCACATTACCAGTAAATAATAAATGACTATTTTATAATTTCGATTCAGTAGACCATAATTTGAAAAATTCTTTTCGAGAACAGAACTATGGAAACGATTAATGTTGTAAATGAAGATTTACTACAGTATGGAATTCCGTTTTTCACTCGAAGTCAATTTATTGAAAATAACTCAATGCTTTGGTAATGCATCTTATCTTATAATGCATTAAAAAACGTTTTGAGTCATTCAAAACTTCAAATCATGTTTAAATCGAATATCTGCTGTCATTTAATTTACTCGAACGGATGAACCTCGAGATCAAATTATTGTTGTGTAATGTATTGTTGTGACAGAAAATTCTCTGTGCCTCCAAAATGCATAGCTTTTAACATAATTTTGTGTTATCAATAAGAATTTGATAGATTGTTATTTAATAAATAAATTTTATAATAACTTTTTAAAATTTGAGTCAAGTTTGATTTAAATTGTGAGCTTTCAATATTTCGCTCATTCATATTTTTATAATGATTCAAAGAATGAATTTGA
>JAQIWZ010000692.1:0-16654 GCA_034697245.1 Malaconothrus monodactylus | reverse complement strand
TCATATTAAGAATGGTTTTGCGTCTAATTTTGATTTTAATCACTTGTTTTATTTATCTTTATTTTTAAACAATGATTTTCCTACTTTTAAGCTGTTATCAGATTTGATTGACACAATTTTTAATTTGAAATACTATAAATTTGTATCATTTTTTTAAAATGTACCCTAAGTCACGAATAACCAAATGACTCACTTGACAGTAAATTAATCATTTTTGAAGTCTTTACTTTTAGTTAAAACTGATTAAGACATGATATAAACGCATTTAAAAATACGAAAACATAATATTATCAAAAGTACAGTAATGAAAAAAATGACACAATATGGCAATCATATATTTACAGAATAAGAGGTATTCATGTATAACAGGATCGTTTCCAAGTAATTCTTGAGTTCATTCAACCGTTTAAGCGATAAATGAGTTTGAAATTAAATTATTATTTTTTGCCTGTCTTTTATGCAATTTACAGTTCAATGGAAATAGTGAACAAGTTTTATGAGTTTGATTATCGCGTATTAAATAAGATAAAATTTGAGGGATAATTAATAACTATGATAACTATAATCAGTTATAAAGTCATAAGTTTAGATCAGAATAGGAGTAATAGTTTTACTAAAAGTTTACATATAAATCAATTTAATTAACAATAATTGTTAAATTAATGATTATGAATACAACAAATAAATTCATCTTAACTGCTATTAGAATTTTAATCTTGAATGTCAAGTGTTTTTGATAATAGGCTCTAATAAACAAAATAAAAGTTTATTTATTTCTTTTTTTCAAAGTGCATATGAAATAAAATGTCAAATAAATCAGTGACTATTCAGCGAAAGATTGTTTCTTCATTCAAGAGCTACATTTCAAGAATTAATGAGGTCTATATTCAAATTGATTAAACAATTGGTGAATATTAATCTCAAAATTGTTACTAAAAATTCATTTTTAAAATTGTGAATTTTTTATTCAAAGAAACCTCATTTTGTGATCTCAATAATTTAAATAATTTTTATTTTATTTTTCGATATTTTAATTTTCATTGAAAGGAATGATTTGAGTAATCTATTGAAGTATAGATTTTTAAAACGTTATTCGAGATAAATGGCGACATAACCTCATTTTATTAAGTATTATTCACCTCTTATTAAGTTAAGTGAAAAATATCTCACTATCACATTAAGCAATAAAATTGCTATTCTTATTGCTATCCAAAAAATATGTGAGACTTTTAGTTTGGTTTCACTGCTGCGCAAATAAATTCAATTATCTTATATCCGCTATTTTGCGTAAGCATTCTATGGCTTTGTATTTATAACAAAAAAAATCATATAATACTTATGAGTCTTATATTGATTGACTAACTGCTAAACTTCCTTCCGTTAAGTCATAGCTAACACTCTGTAATAAATAATAACAATAATATTCGCTATAATTTTTTCCTCTTTATTATGAGTTAGATTACTGTCCATTTTTTTTTTTTGCAAAATCAAGTTCATTGTGAACTTGTATTTATTTAGGGAGTTATACGGCATTTGATAAAACCTTATCACAAATAGCAATGAATTTTCATTTACCATTTCAAACATAGAAGTTTGAATTTTTTTCGATTTTATTGTGACTCGTATTACTTATGCGTCAATTCAGCTATAATTTTATTCAATTGTATTTCATATTTGATTTGATAACAAAATGAGTTTAATATTTCAGTTGAACTTTCGGTATAAAATTGAAACTTATTAGATTTCAAACAATACAACAATGATTAGTAATCATTTATTACTCAATTGAGTTTTTCTGTTAGATTTGATATCAGTCAATGATTACTTAGCAGAATATCTGAACAGTTAAGTGAAAAACGTGAGCATTTAGTGATCGCCGAAATAGTAAATTATTTACGATAGGTTTAGATAAAAGAAAAAATTCTTATCAAAAGGTTAAGTCTTTAATTTATTTATATTATCCAAATGTTTAGACGTAAAAAAGTGAGTATTTAGATAAACACTCTAATTATCAATCGATTAAAAAGATAACGATTATTATTAATATTTTTGTGGAAAATTAATTTGATTTAATGGAGAAAATTTTTTTATTATTACAGAATGCAGTCTTAGAACAAGTCAAATCAGATCGCATTATATCAACACAACCAGAAGAAGATCGAAGGCGTCGTACTATAATTGTTGAGAAGAAAAATTCTTCATTTGGATTTACACTACAAGTGAGCGTTTTATGAATAATAAAATAAAATTTTTAGTTTATTTAAAAAAATACACAGTATTTCTTTAAATGGTTTGAAAATATTGAAAACTTCAGGCCAAGAGTGAACTTCATTTTTTCAAAAACAAATACAATATATTGTTAGTTCCGTAACTATAATTTTATACTTATTCATATTTGAGGAGTTAGGTATCAGTAAAGCATTATTTTAATCACAAATAGTAGAGTATATATGAAAATTTTAAATATTTTTAATTTAATATTTGGCTCAATCATTGTATAAGAAAAAAGTCTTTACATTTGATGACTTTTTCTGCTAAAAATGTTTGATATTAGTTTCAAAAATGTTGAAATTTTTTCCCCTAAATCTGTATAGACTTATGGAATAAAGCATAAAAAAGAAGGAGAAGTAGAACTATTGACTTATGTCGATCACGTTGAATACGATGGACCAGCATTTAAAGGAGGTCTCAGGGCTGGAGATGTCATTCTTTCGATAAATGGGAAAGATATGGAGAAAGCAGATCACAGGACACTTGTTAAATATATACATTCATGCGAGAAAACTATGAGAATTGTTGTATTATTCGAAGATTGTGTCAGAAAAGTTGAACTCCATATCAAATTTTTAAAACTTAAGGTATTTTTCCTAATTTTTCAATCATTATATAAAAGCTATTCATATAATGTCCCTAAAATGCCTTTACTTAATAAAAATCTGAAATATGTTTAATAGTAAAAGTCAGCAAAAAGTTTGTCATCCATTTATCAAACTTTGTGCTGACTTTCAATATTTGTCATATTTAGGCTTTAATTAAATTTTTGTATTAAACCAGAGTTTATGATAACAATTGATTAAATATAAATAGTTTTGAATGTGATAAGAGTTAAAAATTAGAATCCTTATATAAGTGTTTGATTGAGGAAAGCTCTAATTATTTTGACAAACAAATCAAATTTCGCGAGAGTATAATAAAAATCTTATCACACTTTCATTAATTGCTAACTTCAATACAGAATTTACAGCCAATTATGACTTGCCATTAGTCAAGAGCTTAAAAATAGCTGAAATAATTTTATTCTAATTAGTTGTTGCATAAGTCCTCTCATGTAATCTTACTCTTTATGTACTCCTACCCTTACTCTGCATTAATAAATGAATGGGTTTTCGTTAAATCCTTTGTAGAAGAAAGGTTATCATAAGCATATTAGAAATAGTTATTTTAGGTCTGAATCAGTGTTACCCACCCGTCCCGTGCACCATTCATAAAGACACTACATACCGGTAGTATTTAAATATAAAGGTGTAGTAATGTGTTTATGAATGGTGCACGGGATAGGTGGCTAACGCTGGTCTCAATCATTAATAACTTCACAAGAATTATACTTTCGTATAACATATAACTTGCAGTTTATTTCATCAGTTCAAATACACTATAAAACGAAATAAGTTTATTTATAGTAAAATATTTTTTTCACATTCTTTACTAATCAAAAGGACCCAAACAAAAACTTTTTTTTTAGAATTTCATTGACCTTTTAATTAAAATATATTTTTACTAATTATTTTCAAAGTTTCACCAAAAATAGGTTTTTTTTATATACCGGTAATTATGTTTTTTTGTAAGTTCTTTCTGTTTTTGAGTTTTTATAGAAACTTTGATGAGAAAAATGAATTGTAAGATTGGGTTTTCTATCAAATTTGAAATTCATTAAAAATGAATTCACATCAATTATTTTTAAAGCTGAGAATTTTGTCAAAAACACTATTAATTTTTGTTGTCATTTTATTATTTAGAGATCATTACAGCAAAAAATGAATGAATACGAGTTGTTGTGTGAAAGAGAAAAACAACTTCTACTAAACTCTACAATAGGTAATAATAAGACAGCAAAATATGATGACAATTATTCTTCAAGTGATAGCAACCACTTAAACAATACTTCCCTAACAATCACAACAAATTCTAGTCATAATATAGATAACAAAAAGTCATTGAATTCGCCGACAATGAAATGCAAAAGTCTGGACGTAAGCCTTGAAGATGTTCTCAACTGTAATGATATAACTATCGAAACAAGTGATGAACTAAATAATGAAGAAATCAAATGTATTGATAGCAGTTTTGATCAACTAATTAATGACCAGTTTGAATCTTCAGCCACTTTACCGCGAGTTAAAAAGTGTATCACACAATCCAAGTCATTACCAGTTTCTACGGCCACAAGTTTTGACTGTCTAAGTGATGATAATTGCCAAACAAATCATTCCATGGCTGATGACAGAGATTTTGTTACGAAATTATGAATTTATCAATCAATTATACAATCAATGAATGAATGAGAACTTAATGTACATTTTTTAATATGTCATAAATTGAACAATCAATATGTGTGACGAATAAGTTTTCAATAGCCTTCAAACACATTTTAAAATAAGCGACAAATTTTTCAAACAATTCAAATTCAATTGAGAGACTTTAAGTCAAACTTTCAATATCTGTTATTTGTTGAAAAAAAAGTTTAATACCTTAAAAACATTTAATTTGTTTAAATTATGATATTATTTCATTTTTAATTTTGTATTAAATACTCAACAAGTCTTCACTCAAGACTTCATTTCATTTTTTCAAATTGATTATCAAAAAGCTTTGGTTACAATTATAAGTATTTATTGCACAAAAATTTAATGATTGATGACTTATTGTTACCGCTAGTGTTTTATTCAAGTAAAAAATAAATCAAATATTACTTTTTTGGAGTGAAGATAACTTGAAATCGAATTAAAAATAAGTAATTGATGTGATACCGTATATAAACTTAGTTTCGAATTCAAGTCATTCAAAAAAAATTCCATTAAAAGTTATGGTCAGAACTTTTTTTATCCTAATTATATAATTCGTTGATTAAGAGCTCATTTTATGTTTGAATTTTATATTAAATCTTATTTCGAAAAAATAAAAATTAATTATCGCTTAATATAAATTGTAGTCAAGTTTTTTATAATGCAATTAATTTTAGTATAAATAAAAATTTAATAATGCATTTGATTCAATATTTTTTCTTACATGAAATTGATTAAGAAATTAATCAAAATAATTGAATTTAAAAAATTTATTTATTTCAGTCTTTATTTTTTAAAGTTCAAATGCCATTAATTAGAAATAAAAACCAATAATAAACGGTTATATTTATTTTTATTCTTTGAATACAATTGAAAAAAAATTATAAGTTATTCTTCAAATCTATATTATAAAATTGAAATGAAATGTTGGTTTGTTTGTCTCTGTGTACTGCTATGGACTCGACCCCTGTACATAATAGAGACTCATATATGACCGATATGACCGATATGACCGATATGACCGATATGACCAGCATCACTTGAGGGATTGCAACGGGAAAAAATTTGCCCAAAAAGTGACCTCAAAGGCTATCGCGCTGATGCTTTTCAATGGGAAAATTTTGTTATATACTTTTGCCTTTCATTTTGAACTCATTTATAGTCCATAATAAAAACGTATTGATATCTTTTGAATAAATTTTTAAAAAAGCCTTAAAGTGAGCCCTTATGCCCTTTTTCCAAAATATACTTTTGTTTTTTCAATGTAATGAGAAAACAAAAGGGATTAAATGAAAAGTTAGAAAATAAAATTTTTAGTGTTTTTGCGTTTGTTGACCATAATCTACAGGTAAATGTAATTTACTATTTATAGAAATGTAAACTTTTTTGTTTGTTTTCTCATTTCAATTTAATAGCATTTAATATGAAAATACAGACGATAGTGGTATTTGTTCTGTAAATAACAAATAGTTTTTAAAAACATTTGGGCGAATGAATATTTCAATTAATTTAATTAACAATTCGCAAAACTTTTATATAAACTGCAAATAATATATATTTATAGAATTAGATGAATATTAAATAAAACTCTAAGCGTCAACTTTTTCAATGAATTTCAATAACAAAAAGTTGTTTCAAAATATTTTGAATAAATGAAATAACTTTTTAATAGTGAATTCAAAAATTTAATAATTGATAATATTTTTGTGCCTCAAAACTAACACAAGAGGCGGTGTTTTGGTGAATAAGAAAATCAAATTAATCAAAATATATAAATCATAGTTAGACTTAAAAATAAATTGAACTTTTCAAAGAAAGTGAAATAAGAAAATAAGCTTAATTAGAGTCGCCAATAGATTCCAAATCTGAAATAAAAAACTAATTAATTTTCAAATATTAAAAGTATAGTAAGTGATCAATTATTTAAATTAGTCGAACTCTCAACCAATAATATATAAGCACTCTTTTAACCTCCAAATATTTGACTGTCTTTTGCCAAAAGCATTATCGTTACAATCAGTAGCGAAACCAGAATACGGGCCGAGTGGATACAGGCCCACCCAAAAATTTCGAAAACCTCTTAAATAAGTGCAAATTTATAGGCAAATCTTCAAATTTTTGAGTTTGTGCCCACCCACTTGTAAATTCCTGGCTTCGCCATTGATTACAATAAGAAAAATGAGGAAATTTTAGATTTAATGATACGAAGATTGTATCTTTTCGGAGCAGAAGATCGTAAATATCGAACGAATCAAAAAGACATGCAAAATTTTGCAGGTCTCTCATCATTGACTTAATTAGTTTTTCCAAACTTCTCACTCATAAATAAGTTTAATTTTTGCCGATAGAGAGAACGCACAATTTCAAAACTGGATAAAAATATATTCTGGAAACTGTTTGCAAAAACTAAGTAAGCAATTGGTTGGCTTAATGATGTATTCGGTCACAGAGAATAGTAACGGGGTTTCTAAATCACGTAAAAGATCGCGAGAATTCTCGCAATTAGACTCTTGTTGTAATGTCGCCAAAATTGATACTTTGAAATGTTGGGCAAATTTGACTAATTCTATGAATGGTATCAGTTATCACAACGACAATAAAATAAAAATTCCTCTAAAGATTATTTATAAATTTTTTTCAAACAGCAATTTCTTTATATTCAAATCATGCAATTTGAAAGCTTATGAATTGAGACCTAAAGAATGCAATCAGAAGGCAATCGATGATCAGGAAAAGTTGATCAATGTTTTGCAATCGATGTTCTGAAATTCTTATGCGGAGATTTTGGTGAAGGAAATGATAAATGCGATAAAATTATAGATCAAACGCCGAAAAGTATTCTGAAAAAATTGTCCAAATCTCCGTTGACTCTTATTATAAATATATTACAAAGTCTTTAACAATTATATTTGATTCAAATTTTGTGAGAATTTTGTATCGTTTTCTTACAAAAACTAAATAAGCATGAAATGAATAATGGCTTTATTGAGGAAATGACTTAAATGAGAAAAATTTTATTATTAAACTCTTTCATTGTAAAGATTTTTTAATTGCTTCATTTCATAATAAAATGCAAGTAAAGCTTATTTCAAGCTTTCCATAAGTTTTTAACAATTTTTTTAAAGTAAATTATTAAAAGTGAATGAAAATTTTTGAAATATGAAATCCTTGTAAAATTACTGTATATTAAATATTTAAATATAAACTTTAAAAAATTAAGTTTCATTCTTGTAATTTTATATACAAGATGTAAAATGAAGGCTCTGTTTATCAACGATAAGCATTTTTGCAAAGAGATAGCTGTTTATTGCATTCCATGAGTTCCATTACACATTCGATAGCTTAAAATACAAAAAACTGAAATAAATTATTTTCCGAAAATAAGTTAAAGATTAAAATTGAGCGCTAACATTACTGGAGAAAAAATCATTTCAAAGTGAGAGTAGAGAATAACAGAAAAAAACAGATATGTTAAACAAGATTAACTTTAAGAAAATACTTGATAAAAGTTTATCGCAAATTTTTTATTAATTGATGACAACTCTGTAATAAAAGCTTCTAAAAATAAAATTATTAAATATTATCAATGAAGAACATCATAAGTAATCTGTGGAATTCACTCAAATTAAACTCGTCTCAAACCTGTCTTTGTGATAAAAGCTTAAATTCAAAGCATGAAAAAAGCGCAGCTCATGTCATAATTGTCAGAAGAGCTGCTCTACAAGAGGTTCGGCCTTAAAATTCGTCACAATTTATTTATCATACAAGAAGTTTGAGAAAAACGATTTGTAAATCAATTGAATAAAATAATCTATGAATAAAATTGACATATTTTTAAAATTATTACTCATAAATATGTTTATTTTAGATGACAAAATAAAATCGGATAACATTAAAAATGACATTCACTTTTTCAGAACTATGCATTCTATTTACTGAACTGACAAGTGAGCAAATATTTACATATAGATTATGTTTTATTTTTTAAAATTTCAAAGATCTAAATATGATAACAAAAACATCTATCAGAAAAGTAATTAAAATTTTTAATTCATTTGAAACCATCAAATTTTATTGAAAGACGATTCACTTTTTTTAAAAAATTTTGGTAGTAATTAACCTAATTATGAAAGCTTTGGTGTCAAAGTAAAGGTCGAAATAACATATAAAAAGTTTTTCTCACTTAATTACCTAAAAACCGTTCAATTAAATAGCAATACAATGATATAATCATTTATCAAATGATAAACTTTAACATTGTTCCCATTCATACGATTCCTAATAAGCATAAGACCAAAAAATAGATCTTTTATTTAGCATCAGTGCAACTCATGTGCAAACTTTCGAAATCCGTTTGTCAACGCTTTTGATAATATAATTTTTATTTCATTGAATATAAAGTTCTTACAAAATTAAATATATCTTATAAGAAGTGTAGATATATTATATTTGATATGAATCGACGTGAATCAGACCGTTGTAAAACTTTTGCAAAACTCACTATACTTTTGTTTCTTCAGTTTTCCTGCTTTTGAATAAACTCTTTTAACTCAAATCCTTTTATAATGATTGAAATGCGATGCATATCAAGTTGTTTTAATAGTTGATTCAAATGCAATTTGAAAGAAATAGTTTAATAATAAACTTTTACAATAAGAAAAAAAGAATAAAAAATACTTAAATAAAAAGTGGGTCCAGCGCTCTAGGATTTCAATCTAAAGCTGTGAAATTCGAGCATTAAACTAAAAAAGCTTTTTATTTTAAAGTTATGTGAATGAGTAGAGCATAAATGATTACATTTTCGAGATAGTCGACATATGTTATACAATATCAAACTTTAAGTTTGTTGAGAATATAAAAAATTTATCATTGAATAAATCTGTGTTTTTGTTACTAAATATACATAAAATAAGAATATGTCAAAATTTTTGTCAAAGTTATGTTTAGGTTTAAAAATGAATTCATTTATTAAAGTATTGATAAGCTTAATGCTCATTATCTGCAAAACAAATGGCCAATGGATGGAATATTTCGACAATAGTTTAGCACCATTTCCATCAGTGACACCATTGACTGAAGAACTAGTTCTACCCAAAGATACATCGAATATACCGATAATCGTATTATTAAAGCCGAAAAGAGCTAAAAGTCTGAGTTATAATAATGAAGAAAACTTAGAAAGACGTTCAGACAATGAAAAACAACCTGATATTAAGCAATGGTTAGCTATGCCTCACATCAACGCTGATATCATTCCTAATAATAAAATTAATATTAATCAGAGATTGACTGATTTGGGAAAAGCCTTCGAAACACAGCGATCTATGACTTTATTACCGACGCCTAAAATTAATAGTGAAGAAGTTGTGCTAAAAGGCAGAGGCGATGAAGGAATTCAGTGGCCATTGAAGGGGAGAAAGACTTCTGTGAGTCAGGCAGCTCTTCAATCGATTAGTCGCTTTTTGCCACAATTTGCAGCTCTGAGTCAATCAAATGCAGAGTTAGGGAAGTTGACTGAAAGTAATGGTGGTGTTGTGTTTGAGGACGCGCTCAAAAAGTTTACGAGTAATTTGACTGATTTAGAGCATAGGAATAGTGGTAGTGATGAAGATATTAGAAATGTTGCAAAGAATAATAGTCGAAATAGTGATGATAACAGTGATGGCGAAGATCAGGACAGAGAAACTGCAGATTTGGTAAGGGTTTCATTTTAAAAATTCATTTTGTTGTTATCTTAAAAATTACAAATGCAAAGATCATAAACACCTTTCAAAAAAGAGTGCATTTGATCCCAGTTATAGTGAATAATGAACGGGTTTCTCCGCACCGATCATTAATTTATAGTGAAATCCATTATTTTTAAAGCGCATACCCGGTTATAGGGAACGCTTTTTGCTTAATCCGTTCACTATAACTCGGATGAACTACTGTCTAACCATTACCTGTAGTTCGAAAATTTAATCGATTAAAATTTTATTTTTAAAAATTTGCTTAAAAAATATAGATTTCTATGATTTAAATTAAAATTCATTAAAATAATATTTTTGAATAATTCGTACGATTAATAGAAATATTTTGTCAAAATTTTTAATTTGCCTAAAAAATTCTTCAAAGTTTAACAATTTCAAGAATAATGTATGAGTTCTTTTTTAGGCTATTGAAGGCAAGTCTTTGACAACCAGTGATGACATTAAAATAGATGAAATAACAGAAAATGAGGAAAACAGTCGATTAGAAGCTGAACAAAGGGATAATAATAATAATATTTTAAACAATAAACAAGATTTAAGTTTAGAATCGATACAAAAACCGCCTCCAATAATAAATGAAAGACATAAAATCAAAATCCCTGTAAATGTTGATAAGAATCATAAATTGACTGAATCACAAAAAGGCTTTCTTCCTATGTCTGAAACAACTAAAGGATGGCTTCCAATGATCAACAAAAAACCTAAACCAAAACAATTTCTTGAACGACATAAACAACATTCAAACTTAAGAACAACAACGTTGACAAGAAACGGGTTTAAAAACAATTTTTATGGTATGGAACAAATCTCAAAAGCATATCCTGGAGTTCTTAGACCGCGAAGATTTCATGCAGCATCCAACCCACCGTTTCATCCGATATTTGACAGCAGGAGTACTATAAAACAACTACCATTTAATAAATACGCTACATATCTGACCGAAAGTGATATTTCTCCTGTACCACACGTGAATAATTTGTTTTCAAAAATTTGTCTCAATAATTATATACTGTATACAAACACATAAAAGTCATTTTTATCGTTAAAAACAGGCTCTCGAAATGCACGGCGACTCAAATAAACCACAACACGTTGAACCGATCAAAGAAGTTGTCGAAGAAAACGCTAAACTTAAGGGAGATATCGAAGAAAAAGAGAACGTCGATAAGAATTTGAATATTATGGAAGAAAAACATATAAATAATGAAAAGCAGTTGGGTTTAGGACAAGGATTAGGATTCGGTGGGGTCTCGAGTCCACACCAGTTGACTTGTTGTGAATTATTGCATAATCAATACAATGGTATAGGAATAGGTTCTGATTTTGATGAAGAGAAGTTGATTCAAAATATGGTAATTAATGGTAATCAACAACATCTTAAGCAACCATTTCATCATTTTAAGCATCATAACCAACAGTTGCCACAAAATCATAAAGTGATTGGATGTCATGAAGAGTTTGGGTTTGAGCATAATCTTCATGGAGATCAACAGTTTCTTTGGCCACAACAAGTCTATAGACCGCCACAATTTAGGCCAAAATTTGGTCTCTTTCACAAACCTTTATTTTGGGGTTAATTATTATACTTACGAAAAAAGTTTTTTTGCTCTCTTTTATAAGTTTTGTTGTGTTTCATAACTTTTTTTAGATCTTTTAATCATTAAAAAGTTTTACAAAGAAATACGAGTTAAATAATATACGAGTTTTATTTGTTGTTTAAATAGAATTTTGTTAAAACAGTTTTACTTTTTTATTTCGAATTTCATTCTAGAAGTAACGCAAAAAAAATTTTAAAGAGAATTTTCAATAATTAAAACTTGAAAATTTTTGAATAACCTCTGAAAACAATTTTCAATCGTATTATAGACCAAAATATCAAATGTATATTTTTATTATTAGAGTTAATTTTTTCGATTATAACTTCATTCCAATAATTTTTTGGCTTAAATACGAGTTTCGACTCATAAGTTTGAAATTGTGACCAAAATGGTTAATATTTGAAGTAATAAGAAATTTCTTGTATCTCATATTCGATATGATTAACTACTTTTTAAAACCAATAAAACTTTATGCAAACCATTTATAAACTTATTATGTTTTCTGAAAATGTGATTTTAATTTTGTCACAACTAATGACACTTTCACTTTCATAAAACTCGTTTTTTATGATAAAAGTAAAACTGCAACAGTTTAAACGTTTTGTTAAGTTCTAAGAAAAGACGATTTTGATCAATACAGTATAATCTAATTTAATAAAGATTCATAATTAGGCGCAACACCAAAAATATCTTTCGACATAATAACTATATAAGGATCAAATTTGAAAATAAATCAATTTATTTCTTTTCACTTCTTAATAATAATCCGAAAAATGAAAATTTTGCAATAAATCAAATTCAATTTTGTCTCTCAAAGTTTTTATTAAAATGTTGTTCACACCTCTCGCCTAAAGCTATAGGGAGTTTCAAAATTATTTTTGTGTGTCCTCACACAGAATTAGTGAAACACAATTTCCTATCATATTATATATATTCTGCATTTAGTTTCTGTTAAAGTCTCTGTTTATCATAAATGATAATCGATTTCAATTTCGATCCACAAATTACAGAATCGTTTTATATTTAGTTCTTTTAAATTGTGTTCTTTTAATTATAGCTCAATTACTTTGTGAACACAAAATTCATGAGCTCTATCAATGTCTTTGCAGGAAATCAGTTGTAAATCATAAAAAATTGCTTTGAAAATGGTTTACTTCATAAAATTAAATCAAATTTTCATTTAATTGCACAAAAAAATTGAAAGCAAAGTGGTTTTTAAAGTATATAAAAATTTCGATTTAGTTTAATATTTGAGTAATTAATAGTTAATACAATTAAAATAAGTTGATTCGTTAAATTTTTGATGTTTTAATTAGTCTAATAAAAGTAAATTACAATAAATTTCATAATTGTTAGTATAAAAACTCAATGCTCCTCATCCTATCTTTTAATACGCAAAAATGTTTATGAACTTATGCTTAATTGTATTATTAAGAGATAATAAGAAAGGAAAATATCAAATTTATTGTACTTAATCGAACTTTCATTTTATAAGTATTTATAAGTTATCATTTTGTTTACAATGCAATGCATTGGATAAGAAAACTGCTGCAGTTCTCATCGATATTAAAGTTGTTAATTTGCAAATTAAATATAAAAGAATAAGTGTTGAGTTGAATTTTTTGGCTTCAATTGATTTTTTAATTGAGTCAATTTTTCGAAAAATGCTTTCAGTTTTCATTCACAGCTTTAAAATAATAGTTTGAGATCAAGAGATTTCAAGTCTCTCCTTTGAATTGTATTATAATAACAACAGATAAAAATATAAATACTCTTAAAGCGAAAATTGGTGTGAAAAAAATAATGAAAGTAAAAGATTGTGATCACTCGAATTGATAATATAACAATTTCTATTAGATCTAAGTTTAATTGAAAATTTAAATTTGCTCAACGACTAGTTATTCAAATAAAAAACTTATTATTGGCTACTCTTTCAGCAGTTCAATTGAAAATTGACAAATATTTGAACAATTGATCGAAAATTTAATATTTAGATTATAAGTTTGGAAAAGTTCATTCAAATTGTGTGAATTTTTTCAAAAAAAACTATAACATTTCTATAAATTGTTCTGTTTTTATTAGAACATTAAAAGTTTTGACAAAAAAAATGAATGAATGAATTTTTGATGCAAAAAAAGTTTTATCACTTCAGATGTTTTATTTGATTCTTGAAAACTATAAAAACAAATCTAGAAATCACAATAAGTCTTAATTTTATTTTTCACTCTATTCCAAAATGACTTCAATTAAAATTTTTGTCTTAAGTTTATTTAGTGCTTTATTTTTATGTCATGTGTTAAATGTGAAAAGCTTTAGGCTTTACTCATGGACACAAACTGGAGAAATGTTCTGCAAAGGAAATGCTACAAAAAAACAAACAGAAGCTTTGATGAAATGCGATAAACTTATGAGACCTGAGGTAATGAATGTTTTGAGTTTCAAATTTTTTAAACTTTTTCAAAAAAAACCCATTGCTCTTAACAATTAAAATAGAGAAAGACTTTGTTGGAAACTTGTTTGAAAGAAACGGTGAACTATAAACTAACTGATGATAAACCAAGAATTTGTTCTTATTTTAATAATGAGAAGGATTTTAGTGTGAGAACTTGTGAGCTTTTATTCATTAGTATTTGATGCAGTAATCATTTCTTCTCTTTTTCCAACCATCAGGTGATGGATTGTATGTTCAACAAAACCTATAGTGTTTATGGACCGAAATTCAATCAAACGAAAACAGATGAGGAAATCGATGAGATTGAAGCTGTAGAAAATGATTATGACGTGAGTTCGGCCGCATTTTTCATGATTATCGCCTTACCTTTCAAAATAGTAGTTATTCTAAAATCCAAGGATTTTGCAAAATGATATTCAGTCGTTTAAATGCTATTTTATTCTTCATTTGAATTCACTTCTAAACAAAAATGAGGTTTAGATCTTAAATCTGAGTATGAGTTTGTTATTTGGAAATTTTGGCATTTTATTTGAGTCGTCAAACTTATCAATTTGGTTATACGAGCATATTATCAAAAATTTTCACTCCTTTATCTAAATTTTGAAAATGAGAATTCTTTTTTTATTTGAAAAATTAAATTTGTTTGCTCTAAGAAAAATTGAAGTTGGCTGAGAAGTCGCGTATAATTAATCACTAGATGACTGAATTTTTCAATTTTTCCAGTGGTGTCTTATGAAAAGTGGATCGATACATAATTTCGAGCACTTATGCGATATGCAGTTAAATGATACAGAAATCAAGAATATGAAAAATTGCAAAAATTTGGCGAAAGAGGTTTGAATTTATAAATGTAACAAAAATTCATTTTATTTTCTATTATTCAAATATTTAATATTCTTTAGATGATTGCAGTATTAGATGAATGTCGTGCAGCGGCTAATCTGAAGAATGAAAACAAGCCTTCGATCTGTGATTATTATGAGAACATAACAGTAAAATATTTTTGAGTTTGTTTGTTGTTATTTGATTCCAATGAACGAGTGAATTATTCTTGTTTTAGGTTCAAAGGTGTTGGATTAAAAAGACCAGTAAAATAAGTGATAGCGATAAGTTTGAGAGTAGATTTAAATACATTGTGAGTTAGCAATGGTTTAGCATTTTTCCTAAATTTTTTACTAATTATTTATTTTAATTAATAGGAGTGCCTCTCGAAAATTGGAAAATCAATTTAAAAATTATTTTCTTCACAGAGTTGATTATTTAATAAATAAATTCAAAATTATTCATCGTTTTGATTAATAATTATTGCGATTATCGATAAATTGGTTAACTTTTCACTGGTTAAATTGGTTAAAACTGAGATTATTAACCGAATTTGTCAGAAAAAATTTCAAAAGTTTCTGCTTATTGTTAAAAAGACAATTATGAAATGAAAAATTAGAAAAATAAAATATTTATTCATTTAAATAACTTTATTTGATTGTATATTTTTTACAGTAAGCATAGAATAATGAATCTTTTGGTCAAAAAATCGTTAAGTAATTTAGAGTTCCCAAAATGCGTAAACCAATTTTTTTTGTTTACCTCATTAAAAAAATAAATTCAATGGAAATTTTGATAATCATTTTTATTATCCAATGTCATCAATTTTTAAAAAAAGGTTGAATAAAAGTTACGCAAATTTTGGAAACAAAAAAAAGAGATCGAGTATTTGGAACATAATTCTTTATTTGTTATGGATAAAAAACAATCAAATATTTCAGGAATTTTTCTCTCTTTTTCATTGGAATAAATTCAAAATGAGGTAAAACTTTAAAAATTAATTTAGACCAAGAATTTGGTAAAAAAAGTCGTTGAAATTTTTTGTGAAAATTGTAAAATTAATTAAGACTTATATTAAATCCAAGAATGCTGTTTAAATATAAAGCTGTAATATATATATTATTTGTCACGAATATCGTAGAAAACATATAAATTGCAATAAAGAAGGCTAAACAAAGTAAAAAGCAATTATATTATTGACATTCTTTCATATTATGTACATTACTATTTGCTCAACAGATTGACGTCAATGCGAGAGAAGTAGGGATGACAAGTCTCCAGCTTAGGTCTAAAGCTGGGCATTGAAAGCTCCAGCTTTGAGTAAATCGAAAATTAAATATCCTATTTTTTCAATTATTATTAAAAAATGAAGAAAAAATTCATATTTTCTATTATTAAAACTTGTTTCACAATAGAGGTTGGGTTTTAAAAGCAACAAGGCTTTCAAGTGCAAACATTCATTTACGGAGA
>JAQIWZ010000691.1:0-16655 GCA_034697245.1 Malaconothrus monodactylus | reverse complement strand
ATATCAAAAAAGAGAGAGTAAGAGCTTAGACTCAGAGCTACACAGTTTAATTTTTGTGTATTCAACTTATATTTTATTCATATATTAATAAAGATTATTAATTATTGGAGTCTAAGAGTTATTATTATGATTTACAAAAATTACTCGAACAATAACAAATCTCATTAATTTATTGATGAATTAATTTCATGTTCATTAACTATGTTTCGCTATTTTTAATTTTCAATTATGCGAAAGTTTCAGGTCTTGCAAAAAACATTGGATTTTGAATCATCGAATATTTAAGAGCGAAGACATGGTTTTCAAACATAAAATCAAGAAAGAGTTGAATCGATATAGATTTTCATAAAGTCTAAAATTAGGTTAATTGAAAAAATGAAAGTTCTATATTAAATTTTGAAATTTAATAAATTGATTATAAATAATAAAAGAGAATAATTCATTATTTACTAGCTGTTGAAAAAGTTGACTTCATTTTTAAAGTTTAAAGAATTTAATAATATTTGTAAAGTTAAAAGCATTAATCAAATTTGATTATAGTTTAAATCCAATTTGAAGTTAAAACTTTCAAATGAAGATATTTAGACATTCCTTATAATTATAAAAAAAAAGCGTATTTGACATTTTATGACATATAAATGATTAATAAGTTTCTTATAATTTAATAAGCGATAAGACTTTTAATTGATTTTAAGAGTTTTATCTACAATAAAAAAAAGCAGAAATTTACAATATGTTAGCGTTTTTAGTGAATGTAGAATTGGTCTTATATAAAAAAAACTAGCTTTTAGCTGATGAGTATTATCCAAGAAATTTCGCTAATATTCTTGCAGGCATATCTCTATCTTCATTAATAATAGTGCACTTACTGTCAAGTGCTTAAAAGCCTAGAGTGAGTGAGCTTTAGGTATACTTCTTGTTCATATCTTTATAGTAAATATATTATTTCTGATACGTTAGACTTGATGTTAAGTTACATTTTAGTAAATTAAGAGGTTATGCTTTCCTAACAAAAATTAATTGAATGGATGGCCAACAATTGCGTCGGATTGACTCTAATGTCCACAAATAGCCACAAGTAATTCGCAGTCTCCTTATAAACAGTCGCATTTGTGTCTCATTTTATCCCTTATTATTTTAATTACAGTGAATTAGTACTAATTCGGTGTCTTTCCATTTGTTAGAAAGTCATTTGTTAGAACTGCCATTTGTTAGAAAAACTTATTAAAGGTATTAAAAAATTTAATTTTTAGGTTATGTTATGTTATGTTAGGTAATAAGATAATTAATAATAGGTAAACGTATTTTATCATCAAATTTTTAAAGCCTTAATAAGTTTTTCTAACAAATTGCATATAATCATTAGTATATGTAATATGTTTTATCTTATTTTGGAATAATTAATGAATTTATTTAATTAACTCAAAAGTTCTTTATATATCTTATAGAAAGACATCTCATTCATTTTATACATAAGAAGCTTTTAAACATATTAACTCTTAAATGTTTTATGAAAAGCTCGCAAATAAATTGGTTTAATTCTTAGTATCTTACTTACAAAAATGTTAAATTATGCAATCTTTTCGCTTCGATAATAACACAAAATTTCCTTAAAAAGTAAATTTTTTTGGATCAAATTTCTGTGCACTTGAAGAAAAAAAAGGTTTTGATTTCATATTTTAGATATAAAATATCCTGAGAACGAATATCTTTCTGAATTTGCAAATAAATTGGATTAAACCTTAGAAATTCTTTTTTTATACATAAACTTTTTATATATATAAACTTTTGATTAAATTTTTTTTCAAAATATATAAAGAGAAACTCAGTTCAATCAATTTTTAAATAGACTTTCAAGAAAAAAAAATTTCATTTTAATTTCTATCTAATATTATATTTTACATTTTATGATTCATATTAGTATCATATAAGGGGTTGTAAGCGTAGTCTTGAGGCTAAACCCTGCCCCTGCCCTATGTTCACATATGTCACATTTTGCTTCCCCCTATCATGTGAACGTCACAAATTCATTGACCCCCCTTCGATTTTAAACGAAAAAGTTGATGAGCAAAAAAAGCTCTTCAGCTCCAAAATCCTATCCTTTTCCTAACTCCATACCTCCATATTTTTTGCAAAAGCTTCTCTAAAAAGCCTGTCATTTAAGTGGACGTCCAAATTCTATTAACCCTCATCCCCCCACGCCCATTCTGTCTACTTTTAACCTACCCCACCCCTCCCCTCAAGTGGATGTCACTTGTGTACAGCTCTAAGTTGGATAACGGCATTTCAGTTTTGAACGAGATATTGAGACTTAAATCATTGTTTCGAGTATATAAAATATTTGCGAATTTCGAAAAGACAATTAAAATGATTTCATTAAGGATTCAAATAATAGAATAAAGGATTATTATCAGCAAAATATTCTCATGAGAATAGCAGGTATTGAAAAAAAGACTCACAAATGCCATCAACTCAATTATCTACAATTAATGCTTTTTAAGAAAGCAATTTCAACAAAATTAATGTTAAATATTGTTTGATGAAAAATTAATTCATGTAGTTCTCTAACAGAGATTTATTGAAAAAAAGGTGTACCACAAAAACTTAAAATACTCTTCAAAACAATTAATTTTCAAAAGTACAAAAGTAAAGGTCACATAAAAAAAATGAGAAAATTTTTTCCATTCACACAATGAATAAATATTAAGGGTGTATAACATAACGATAGTGGGAGACCACTGACCAAATCATTAATGTTAAGCGAATGTTCTGCCAATTTGAGAAAAAGATTTGATGAGGTCAAGTAATTGGGTGTGGCATTGGAAACACGGGAAGTGATGGAAGTTCACATGAATAAAGCTCACAAAATAATAGAATTATCGAAGTATACCAAGTTGGTATTACCAACTGTACATTAGATAAGATGACTCGCCTTTACTCTTCGCTTTATGGATGTGTAATCAAATAATACTAGAAGTGGAAAGACGTACCGTTCAGTTTCAATAATCATTTTATTTCTATCTTGAAGAATGAGCTTTTAGTGCAACACCAAAAGTTTTGTTAGATATGTTTCTCTTAGTCGTGTATAAGTTTCATATTTCTTTTCAACAGTTTTCTTAAAAATATTATAAATGAGTTTCAATTATATGGGTTTAAGAAATCAAAACTTCAATACTTTTCGATTGTTTTGGTTGAATGGAGTTCTTGTTATTATTGTAATAATATTGAATATTTGTTATTCAAATATAGCTGAAGGCAAATACACAGATGAAGCCAAAAAGAAAGTTATTGTTGCTGGAGAAATGAGTGATCTCTTTGCAAACGAATCTTCGCGATCAGAACCTGATTTATATCAAGACTACGACTATATCAATGATCCAAATCATAATCGATTTCGTCGCGGAAATCAAATCAAACGAAATATGAATCAGCCTTATGTTAGACGCAAAAGTCCGGGTTCTGTTTTCATTCCAGTTGCAGCTTACTCTATCACTAAGTCCAAAAGAAAGCCACCCCGAGCTTCAAATGGATATCGCAAAAGACAAGGAGGACCCAGTCAGTCATTTTTCATTTATTTTATTCAACTTATTGATTAAATAAACTTTTTTTTTCATCAATAATATGTTTAACTATATATTTATTTTATGAGATAAAAGTCTAAAAATTTAATTTATAGTTAGGCGAACCCCTGAGTTCGGAAACAAACAAACTGAAAGTGCTGTTTATGGATATATGCAAAGACCTGAAATTATTGAATTTCGTGGTCAATATTTTTATGGGCCTCGACCGGGAGACCCATTGGACGTATCAGGTTCTAATGTAGCCACAGGTGTGAGTTATCCTCCGTGGGACGGAGGGCCAGACATTGCTTCAGCTCCTTCTCAGTCTTACCCATCATATAGTAGTGGAAACAGTCTCAAGACAACAGGTGAGGATTGAATTACTTTACAAAATAAATTGAAGTACAGATTATTAGATTATGTTTTAGTTGTTTTGAAGTGTAATGCAATATAAATATGAGATTAAGGATCAATTTGTCAAAATTGTTATGCAGGTGGTATCGGACCCGGAGGTCTATTACTGGCAACATTACCATTAATATTAGCACCTATGCTGTCGTATTTATTCACTCCAATGATAATTCCAATAACAGCAACAGTTGCAGCGGGAAGAAGAAGAAAAAGAGATACTTTTGATGACTCGTTTACTGTAATGACATCAAGTAATATTGACTCAGCCAACCATAAAGTACTAAATGATGCTTCATTTGATACAAAATCGACTTCACACACAAATACTTTCACTACAAACGAATGGGCGAATTCGGATCGATTAAATGATTCTAAATATAAAGAAGCGCAGGTTTGTATAAATATTTCAATGCATAAAGTATAAGAATACCTGCCTTAAGGATGTTAACTGTGTTTTATGTTATATATACTCTATATTCCACCAAAATTTCTCAAAAGTTTTGTTTTTGTATTTTATTTGTATTAATCAACATTCAAATCAAATTAGGTTGTCGTCGAATACCTCCGTAAAGTCCATTTTGATGAAAAAGAAACGACTAGAGCTGTTGCCAACTATTTGCAATGTGACGGTATGTTAGCTGATGAGGACCACTGTCTTGAACGTCTTTCTTGTGAGTTTAGTGATCCCAACAATTATGAAGCTCCAGAATTGGATCGTGCGGTCACTTCAATGTATGAAAATTATAATCAAAATAATTTTCATTCAACACATTAAAGTCTTATTCATTTTTAAATAGAATTTTAGGACACATTTTGGCGAATGAGTACATCTCTGAAAGTTTTAAACTAAAACTGAAAAAAGCTGCTGTTTATGGAAAAGATAATTCCGGAAAATGTAAAAAATTCAGTTGTATTAAAGTACAGATCAAACTTAATTAAGTCAAGTATTGATTCATTTAACAGAAAAATTTATTTACCACTAATTAACTCATGCAATAACAGGTTATCTGTTTGCGAAAGTGAATGAAAGATAACTCGTTATTGCATCGCATGAGTTAATTGTAATAAAATCAATTTCATTAAATATGTATCAATTATTATTCGTTTACTCATTAGATTCATTAAAGTTAAATTTGTAAATATATTTTTAAAAGTTGATGTATACCATAACTATATGAATCAAATATTATTTATTTCATTTGAGTTATTATGATATTAAAAGATGATTTACAAGAGTATAATTTCCTTTGTTTGTTCAATCAATAATTTATATGATATGCATCTCGTAACAAATAATTGATAGAAACAAAGAGTATCGTTTTGATATTCCCTACGCTCAATACTTAATAGATTTTTTTAATATTTATACCAGTAATGGATTTCTTAGAAATAACGAGTTCCACAATAAACCTATAATATTGCAAACCCAACACAACCTTTATTTTAAATAAAGCGATACATTATTATTTATAACTGTGTTATGTTCTTAATCACACGATTGTGTCAATAAAGTTACATCACATTTAGGATTTATATTGTTTGTTCGTGAAAGTTGTAATAAATTATACCTTGAAATCACAGATTTGATGTGATTTGGGTGTCACTAATCATTCGTTAATTCATATAAATCATTGTTTGCATTATTTCTTTATAGTTCAAATAAATCAATTTATTGACTACTTATGTTTGAAAGAAATAAAATTCTGATTCAATCGATGTCTATAAGACTTGATTTAACACTATTGTCATATTAATAATAGAATATTTTTTATCAGTCTTTCCATTTATGGTTCTATTCATAATTTAAAACATAATTTAGCTGTTTTTTGAGGCGTTTACTACTTTTAGAGCTTATAAATTAAGAAATTAATTGGAATTTCCTGAGACTTTAGGCATATATTTTGTGTCAAAATTTCTTTTGATTCGATCCTCAGACTAATGAGTAAACGAAATAATTCGCAGTTTTAAGTCTTAAGGTTTAGATTTTTATAAAAACTAACAAAAGCTTATTATTGAAATAATTTTGAGTCATTAATATCTCGCAAATCTTCATAAATGTAAACAAATAAAATACATATAAGAGTGTATTGAAGTCAAATTCCAAATAATGCATCATATGTCAAGTTCAATCCTTGTTAATTTTATATCTAATAAAATAACATAACGAGCTCATTAAGTAATTAGATTTGATATTGAATTTATTTCAGTCCAATTTATCTTTAATATATCTTTGGCGCCACTTTTTTCATTAAGACTCAACAAAAAAGTTTATTTACTCAAAACTTTTATCACTAAATAGAATGTAATTTGAGTTAAAAATTAGTTTCTCAATAAAGAAAAATTTAAAAGTGAGTTAACAACAACACATCAATGTTTCTTAACTTATTCTAATTTTTTTTCAGTAAAAAGAATGATTTCGTATTAAATATTATAAATTTTTTTATTGCAAGTTTATGCAAATTCTTTTTATTTGAGTTTAAGATTTTTTGAATTAATCGATGAAAATAGTAATTATAGTAATAATTATTAACAAATAAAAATTTAATGAATTTTTGCTTTAATATAAACATTATTCTGCCTTTAAATGTGATTTTTTTACTTTACAGTACAAATTATGAACAAAATACTAAATTAAATTTCAATTTTGAGACAAGTATTTAATGAAACCAAAGACTATTTTTACCAATTTCTACCCTTTTTGTTTGATTTGGAAAAATCTCTATCACTGTTTTATAGCAGCCCTTGAATTGAGTTTAATGAAAAAGTGTGTATAAGTGAGCACTCGATTGTTTACAATTCACAATTAATTAATATATGGGAAGAATGAGCAGGTGGTGCACCTGCTCAACAAGTTCACAGCTGAATATAAGTAAGGATACATTGTATAAGGGACTAAAACATTGTCGTGCAGTTATGAACGATTCGTGCATTTCGTTCAAAGTTCGCTGTAATAGATTCAATAACTATTTTATATGAAGGATGTGAATGCCGAACAATTTTATTTACAGGTTCATGACTTGAATTTACTTTTTTACTTTTCTCTTCTGGCCAATGGCTTTAATAGTTTATTTGTTTTTAATCTCAATCTTTTACTCAAAAATTTGTTTCTGTTTTTGTCGCAGAATGACAGAAAACTAATTAATAAGAAATGAGATAAGATTAAAACCAAACTTTTGGATCTGATAGTCTAGACTCTTAGCTAAATATATTTAATGTGTTTTTTTTGCGCTAACTCTTTCATTCTTTCAATAAATTTTCTCGTTATGCATTTTTGTTGATTTTCTGCAGATTATGTAATCTTAATGTTTTATTGAGCAATTTGTAGAATTAAATATTATAAAAATAACAAATATTTTATTTTTAATAAAATTTGCACATTTATTTTACTAAATACCAAATCATTGAAATTACTTCAAAAATGTCATAAAGATTCTGAGTTCGAGTTCAACATTTTGTTTTTTTAACTGATTCAAATGGAGTAACAAGTTATAAGTAGTAGCTATTCAACAATACTTGACTTGAAGGCAGGCATAACAAATGCAAGACATGCACTGGTATTAATAAACTAGTAAAAGAGCAACAAGTATTGTACTGATCAATGCTATGCTCAAACAGTATTTTTTTCATCTATACTTTCCTTTTTGTGTATTTGATTTTCAACTAGAAGTCAAACATATGAAATTCCGTTATTTGAATTTTTAAAATAAAAAAAAAGAAATTTCTTAATCAATGCCTTCAGTAGCGCAGCAAATATTATCGCAAATTATGGTATCATAAAAAAGTTAAAAGTGTTGTTAGATTAGGACAAGAGGGTGTTATTAAATTGAGATACGATAACAAACAATATTCTGACCATTAATTCTATAAAATAAATTGAGGTCAAGCGTACAAATAAGCCAACATTTAAATGGCTTACAATAATTTATAATAAGCTAAGTGATTGTTACATAATATTGTGCAAAATTGATAATTTGAAATGCGATGATTTTCAACGCTCTAAATAAAATATTTGTAATTTGTTGTAATTGAAAAAATTGTTGTTTTTCAAGCCCTTTATGGCTTTTGTTATGCAAATTTGTGACAATCTAGGGTTAAAAACATATGTTTCTGATTGTATTCGAGTCCGAAATAGGAAGAGCAGAGAATTCTTAAATATGGACATAGAATAAAATGAATTTATCAGATTTTCTCTGTGGCCAACATCTGATAAGTTGTAAAGTACACCTGCCGAGCATTATAATTACAATGAAAAATTATTGAAAAATTATTCACATATGTGTTACAGGTTTCGCGTTAAAAGTAGATTTTCATTACATGTTTTCAATTCACTTCATTATTGTAACCCTAAATATATCTGAACGCATAAATCTTTAAAGATTTTTTTAGTTTATTAGAAAAAATGCTAAAATTTAGTCATTATTTTCAAACTAGATTATAAATAATAACAGAATTTAGTTTCACTATTCAAAGTGTTTACTTTTAAATATTGAAATAGTAACAAGGATTTTGGTTTGTTTGCCATAGAACTGAATAGTTGACACCGATATTAAACATAGAAAGTAAGTTTGAGCCAAGTTCCACAAACTTACTTTAGACCTGAGTTATTACATATATATTTCTGCCAAATTTCATTCATAAAATATAGTGTAGCACATTATCTCATGCTATACACCATTATAATGATGAGAGCCGTCATATCCAATGTGTTGAATAGATTTGAGTTAGTTTTTGCTTATGTGCGTCCTATTTGTTTGTCTAATGTGTTCTTTCACAAGTGAGCAAATGCAAAACGTGATGCATCCCATTTTTGGCTATGAATATCAGCTAAAATGAACTCAAATTTTAGAGACTTCTAGTTATACGCTTTAAGTGCCATCATTTGTCAGTAAGTCTGCCCTGACGAACACTAATCTCTGAATAACTTTTACATTTACAAGATTTAATACTCAAATTTTTGATAGCCTAAAGGTCTTAGCGGTACTTTTTCTTTCAACATTATCTAATGGGCAAAAACATCTAACATAATACCTTTTATATATTAAACAATATTCAATGGAATGTCAAATACAGTACAGTACATAAGTTTAATTGGAATGAATGCTCAATCAATATATTATTTTCAAGTAAATGCTGTATTAAATATTCTAGGTATTATTTCAACGACACATTAAATCACATAAAGAATTGAAATTCTACAAATTTTTAGAATTTTGCTTAAAGGATAATAATTATTACCAATTTTGAATTTTCAAACTTTTATTTAATGCACATTATTCTGAATCTTGTAAACCTTTATATGCAAATGAAATTCATGTTTTTTTAAGTACATTATTATATACCTGTATTTTTTAAATCCTTAATAACAAAATTAAAAATATGAATAATAATTATCAGACAATCGAAAATAAATTTCAAATATGAGAAGAAGTTGATTTCGAAAAAGTAGATTCAAATGGTTTGACATTTATCTCTACATATATGGAAAAAACTCACATTTATATTCATGATTCATACAATTGATTGTAGAAAAATACAAAATCCAAATAAAGCTTCCCTTTCTAAGAGAATCTATTGATGGCTGATATGGTTTGGTTGACATACAGTACATAATAATATTCAAATACCCAATACTATGACAGATAATCACAAAATACTCTTCAAATTATTGACTTAACTTTTGAGATAAACATCAATAATATTTTTACTCTTTTAAAAATCAGATTTTTCAAAAGCAAAAAAATCAATTTGAATTCATTCTATGAGATATTGAATAAAAATTTGTTTACGCAAACATTAACCCAATTCTATTAATAAATAAACTTTTGATAAAATAATTTCACCAATATTTATCATTCATTATTATTTTTATTGCTTAAGTTTATTTATTTTATTTTCATTGAATTCAATATTACTCTCATTATAAACTTTTATGCAATCGAAATGATTCAATAGATTTAACAAAGCATTAAGTGCTAAATAACTTTTTTGAGAATATCTATTAAGGAAATTGTATTTAAAGCATATTTAAATAAGAAGGAAAACACTAATTGCATTAATGAGTGATTCTTTTCTAATTATTTTCTATAATGTTATTCTAATTATATAATAGGAAAAAGCAATCAATAATATATTTAATTGAATGTAAAAGTGTCTGATTTACATAAAAATTGAATAATAAAATAATGCGTGACAAAAAAATAAGTTTCGTTATCATTACATTTAATTAAAAAATATCGACTCTTCCCATCAATTCAATAATAAAAGACACGCAAAACCGGAAGGATAGAAAAAAGAGGAGACTGTTTTGGAGAAATTTTTAGTGAAATACAAAAGCGTAATTACTCAAAATTAGTCACTCTCTAGTCTTGTTCCCCTAATAGCAAAGTAGAAATACTGGTGCTTTTCAATTTCTGGTACTACTAATACAAGGGTATGGAAACAGTATTGCTTTTAAAGATATAAATAAGGGGTCGAGACTATTGCGTTTGGGATTGGGAGACGTGCCAAAAGCCGTCCTACAGGGAAACTAAGTTGACTTACTTAACGTTACTTATCTGTAGGGATGTATTCTTTACTTATTTTGCAGTATGGGATGCAATCCCAGTTTGGTTCCATTCAATCCCATTCTTGGAGGAGAGCTTCAAAGTGAGTGTCTTTTGTGAGTGCTTTCCGATGCCGTATATGTGTATCTCTGTGTTAGCACTACTTTCACACACAACTTCTTTTCTTATGTGTGGTTTTTTAAATTTGGATCAAAAGTAAAAATAGAATTTAATCATTATTTTGATAGTTTCTTAACTAATTTTACTCGATTTATACAATAATTATTATGCTTTTGATGTCGTTACAGAAGTTTTTCTGTTTATTTAATCCTTAATAAAATGAAATATTTTTAGTAAAAACATATTTTGATTATCTGTGATTCCAAACAATTATACTTTAAATTGAATGATCTCACTATAAACAAGATTCAACAATGACTGCCATTGAAAGGATTATCCCGCGAAAAGGCATATGGATTAAATGTTTATGTGGTTCATGTGGTCGCGTGAAAAGTGTTCAATTCCTAAATACAGTTATAATATATATAGTTATTAGTGTAATATCATTATGGTCAATAACTGATGCATTCAATGTTGACACTGCCACAGCACTTGTACAACGCGGACCTTCTGGAACTCATTTCGGTTTCTCTGTTTCTCAACATAAGGACAGAGGTGCCAGTTGGTAAGTCATCCACACCATTTCTACCATGTTCAAATCTCTCACTGACTTTATACGTAATTAGCTTTATATTCTGAGAACGAATCAATTAGAGAAATATTAAACTATTTAAGTATTCTCAATATAGCCATTAGGGATAATAAACTTGACATCTGCAAATGACTCGTAATTAATTCTCAAGATCAATTCTTCATGTGTTTAGGATATGTTTTCAATTAGATATCAACTAACAATATCTCTCAAATAAATTAAATTTAGAGTTTTATGGTGTATAAAATTTTACACTATTTTAACCAATATTTTATTTTATTTATTTTTTTGTGAGAAAAAATTTCACAACTATTGCAACTCCTCTACAAAACTGCACCAAATATTTGCCATTCATTTGTTTATGACTTTCACGCGGAATTTTTTTACACCAAATCGATATAATTCATTATTTTGTGTCTCTTTTAATCATTTTAAACCTTGTTTATGATATATGAATAAAATTGGATTCTATACTAATTTTACTTTTGCGAAAAAATTCTTTAGACACTAAATTTGAGTTTAGTATAATAATAATATAATAATATAATAATAATATATACTTGAACTAAAAGTTGTGAAAACCGGTACTTCATTTTATTATTATACTAGTGAAGACCATGACTCACATTATTTTTTTATTTTCACTGTTTAGGCTATGAATGCTTTAATAACTTACTCATTAAGGTTTTCAAATAAACAAGTTCTCTAAGAATGATATGAATAATCATTCAATATTTAACTCTTTCAGCTCAATTCAAATATCAAAATGTTTTTATGGTTTAAATTTTTATTTTCAAAAATTTATTTTCAGCGATACTGTAATTGAGAAAAATTCAGAGAAAGTAATTTTTATTAAATATTTTCAAAAATATAAAAATTTTAAGTTTAAGGTTTTTAAGAATATAAAAAATTTGTCAAAAAATTCAAAATGATTTTGACAGCTATTGTAATCTCTATTTTTCTCATAATATTTTTATAAATGTCGTGTTTTTTAAGTTTTAATCTTAGTTTTTCAGTCATTAGTTTGTTTTCAATCTACAGAATGAATAACTTTATGGAATTATTTAAAGGAAAAAAAGTAAAAGTTTGGTTAACTCTTTAGTGACTTTGACATTACCCTTAGACTGATAATCACTTGCACTTCAAATTTGAGAAGTACAGTATATTTCCAGATCAATATGTTTTGCAGAACTTTATGTTTACTCAAGCAGACAAGACCTTGATTTTAGTTAATATTAGCTTCAAATATGATTATATTGATTGTTGAAATCGATATACTCTCGTTTGACATATATATTTGTTGTAAAAAATCACGATTTTCCTTAAATTTGATCTTTATTTTGAATCAAAATTCATGCCGAATAATAAGAAATTATAATAATTGACTTTTTGTTAAGTTACACAAACATTCTGATCAAGTTTAAACATTTTAGATGTAATTCTCAACTGATGTTAGTGTCAGTATTTCTTAACTTGTTTTACAGAATTAAGCTATTAATAATTTAGCGCATTTACTGTTTGCATAATGAGTCGTTGACCTTAAATACAAATTTCTCATGTATTGACTTAAAGGAAATTGAAATCTCAGCAAAAGTAACGATAATGAAAAATAAACTTATGTGTAAGGAAAGCGGTGTTTTTTCTATTTCTAAATCTATTTTCTGATTTATTTTGAGTATTCAATTAGAAAAATGGGTTTAGAAAGAGATTTCCTACTTTTGCATAAATACAGCTTTAAGTGTTTAACGTTATGTAAGTTTTATCAAACATTCTTTTCATGCTTTCAACATTATCTGTGAAAACTGTCATTTACTTTTTGTATACATTAAATCTTTTAAATTTTTTATGAAAATCTTTTGCCTAACAGCTATTCCACTGTTTTCCATATGAAATATTAGATTCTTTTACTTTAAGCAAAATAAAATTCAATTAATTTAATTCAATTTCAATACCTCAAGAGCTTTATTTCAAAAACTATTTTTAACTCTAAGTCTTTATTCTCAGTAAAATATGATTCCAAACAAATCGTATTTATTATTTAAGAACTTCATATTGTTGAGGATAAAAATGACCGAAAACTTCAATTCTTATCGATATCAGAGGATGTGATCGAACATACAGGAGATTTGGTTCGGCGCTAATCCGTTTCTGGTGCATCTCATACACTATTTCGTTTTTCTTTGAGGGGCGTTATGTTGCTGTCGGTGTTGCTGTCGGTACAATAATCCACCCATTACTCAGATTTTTGACATTTCATGTCCTAAAATTTATTTCTATTTCTCAATTGATCCAAATTGTTCACTATTTTATGAAACTTCTCACATCTGTTATCAAACTTAAACTGAGATAATAGATAAACAATCTAATAATTGTTATGAATTAAAGTCATTAATTTTTTATCAATTCTCACATTTTTTCATTGCTATGTTCTTAATTGCAATAGTTTTATAAGTTTATTGAATATAAGTTTCAGTATAAATATTTTAATGATACAAATGCTAATATCTTTCAAGTTAACTATAAAAAATATTTAAAAATTATTTGATAACTGAAAATAATAAATAAAGGAACCAAAAATTATTGCTAAACTTAATGCTTGAATATATAATTAATTACTTTTAAGAATGTTTTTGAAATTTTTGCCTAAAATATTTAACTTTATGTCTGCATTTACTTATAATTTAAAAGTCTCTCATTTACTATGTGACGAAAAGTTATTGTTATTGACTTCTAACTTATTTCAATAAATTAAAAATGAATTTATTTATGAATAATATTTTTAGTGAATTCTTCATTTTATGTAGAATTAGCATTTCTGAGAATTGACTCAATCGCGAAATAACTTACTATCTCTAGAATTATATAAATTGTATAAACATTCACTTCATTTCTATTAATAGCACTGCATCTCAAATCTCTAAACCTGCGCTCTTCAATGAGAGCATCAATTTATTCCTCTATTCTCTCTGTTCTCAAGTTATTATTATTCTTCAAAACAACTATTTTTCTAATTTTTAACAATTGTTATCAAATTGAGTTATTAATTATGAATGGCCTCAATTTTTTAGTTATAAAATTGTTTTAATACTTTGAAAGCATTAATATTGGTCTAAAAATAAATGAAGAAAATGTTTAATTTTCTCAAAGTTTGCTTATATTTGTCAAAACTGTAATTTCAGTTTAAAAAAAACTTTTGCTATTAATATATTTTTGCTTAATCTCATTGATTGAAAAGCATTTCCTTAAGTCTAAGTCACTCTAACTTAAGTACTGTTTCGCACTGTATAAATACAGCTCAACTGTTATGTTAGTCTCATAGTGGACTCACAGAAAAAAGTAATAAATTGTATGAAAAGTGCAGCAGTAATCGACTTGTTTCTCATAAACAAAGTTTGGATTTTGTTGAGTTCCCTATTTTGGGTTAATATATTTCATTCAAAAAGAAGAAATACGTTGTACAATATGATAATAATATGAATCCTGATTCTTGAATTTTTTCGCGCTTAATCCGTCCTAAACCCGAAATGAATTGAGAAAATCCTACTCAACGCATAACATATCCTTAATTTGCAATAGACTGCATTTTCTTATAGTTTATAAACAATATGATGTAAATCTGAGTTACTCTCCCTTTAAATTGATGGCCATATGGGAGTCAATGTAGAACTAAGTATTGGATGTGCGAAAAGGACTCCACAAGCGATCCAATCAATTTCTAATAAACAATGTAATGAGCGGAAAATCCAGAGTTTTATACGTAGACTTTGTCAAAGCATTTGGCAGTTTTGTAAACTGTATAAAATTTGTTGTTTTAGGTGAGAATAGGAGAGCGTTTGTTATATAGAGTACAGTAAAGTGAGTAACCGCAGGAAATTCTAGAAAAACTATTCCTCTCATGTTTGGTTAAAGCCATTGAGGAATGCTTTCATTTATGTTAGTGTCTGGAAAGCGCTGGTGACTTCTCAAATGGACATCAATTTCCCGTCAAAGAGCTTATACCAAAAGCACTTAAAAATAAAATTACAGATGATATTCATTCGCGCATTTATAACGCGTTACTGAATGCCAACTTTGAATGGACTCAACAGATAACTGGAGACACGTTTCCAAAGCAAAGAACATAGACTTAAAAGAGCAATAATAGCAACAAAATTAGAGTCAGTGGAAAGATATCCGGCAATAAATAAATGACTCCACAACGAATGTATTCATTTCAAGCATTGGGTTGTAAACGATTAAAAATATCCCAATTTTTGAGCACAAACTATAATCTGAATTAAATATTTAGTTCTGTGCCAACAAAAACTGTCTTTAGAAACACTAATTCTGAAGTGTTTCCAATACTATGAATACATGTTCTTTAAAAACTGTTTTTAAAACAGTTTTAAAATGTCTTTTCTTCAGCTTATAGTTTGAAATTTTGTTTACCGCAAATATTGATCAGATGAATAAAAATTACAAAATATGTAAGTCTAAAGGGAGAGGTAGGCTTAGAAAATAAGAATAAACTTAGAATATTCATTATTATGAATCGCTCAAGTATATGGAAAATAGTTTACTTTCATGTTTATAATTCAAATTTATGGTAAATATCGATTTTTTGACTCCAAATTTTTAGTTCAACTGATGGCAACTTTGAAATTTTAGTAATCTTATGCAAATATTAAAGGTTTAAATGCATATAAAAATATAGAACGAACCGAGAGTTCATCAAATATTTTTTTTTTGAGACCAAAATTAGTTCATTTATTAAATTTCATAGATTTGAAACAAAGATTATTTAAATGATGATAACTAATGGAAGAAAATGATAAATAAAAATTTATATTAATATAAAATTCTTTTTAATGAAAAATTTATTTAAGATATTATAAAAAATAATGATTTCAATCGTAGTTTTTTCAACATTTTAGGAAATTGTCTATTAAATCTTGAGTTCCCCCTCTCCTCGAATTTTGAAAATTTTCAAAGTCAGGTCCCTCTCTGGAGTGAGATAGTTGGGGCATCCCTGCTTATAATTAATATAATTATTTTTAATGTCAAAATGGGTTGAGTTTTACGATAATTATTAACATATAAGTTCACGAGATAACATTACGGTATATGCAAAATATAAAATTTAAAAATACTTTAAATTCAAATTTTAAAAGTTACATTTGTTGCTAATTTTTGCTAAAATTTTCTAATCAAAGCTTAACATTTGATTTATCCATATTTTCATTTTTCTAATAAAGAGAGATTTTGCAAAATCAAGAAATCTATTACTTGTTTTTGGCAATTATAGTGGACATAAATAATTGAAGTTTTGTATATTTTTAATATTAGGTTATTAGTTGGAGCGCCATTAGCGCACACCGATCAGCCAAAAGTGGACAGAGGAGGTGCTGTTTATAGGTGTAGTGTTGACAGTCCAGATGCCTGTCAGCAAAT